>JAVCKT010001288.1:0-30591 GCA_032273925.1 Rhynchotus rufescens | reverse complement strand
AAAAGTAGAAAGACTCTAGTCACCTAATGCAAGAGAGTTTAACGAATGAATGAAGTTGCTGTGAATGAAGTTGAATGTACTAGATCAACAATAGTTAAGTGTGGGAGCTGTGTAGGAGGGATGTAGAGTGTATAAAAGGTGTGTTCACCAACACTTCAGAGATAAAACAAGTGGAAACTACCTTATTGCTGCTAAACCAAATTAGAAAAGGTTGGGAGGAAGTATGCTCAGGTGTAACAGAGCTGAGTTTATACTTGCTGATGAGAACTCAAATTTGAAATGACTGTCAGAGCAGAGTTATATTGTAATGGATGGGGGCTCGTGAAAAGTTCTTATAAGGTACAATGTTGTGTGTTTTCCTTGCAGATCGACTATCACTACATTTCTTCTCAGGGATTTCCTATTGAAGGCTGGGCTGTTGTCTATTACATCACTCACCTGTAAGTATGTCAAAAGATAGTTCAGTAGATTGAAACTGTATTTATCACCTCTTCCTCCTTCAACAAGCTGGGAAACTGCTGATTTGGCACTGAGTTCTGAGTGACAAGACATCAATCAGCCTTGTGTGAAGGGGAAAGCTCGGCTTAGAGGACAGCTGCAGACAGATGGTACTTATGTGGGTGGAGGAGTAAAAGAAGAAATGCTTTGCTTTTCATTGTTCACACTAATATTCAAGTATCTGATTTGTTTATGGTGTGAATGGTAAGAGGGTGCAGCTGCCAGTGTTTTCTCCTTTTCACTATGGTAAATGAATGACTCCCCTAGGAAAAGATTGCCTGTATTGACAGTTGTGAATGAACTCTAAAATTGCTGTGATGCACAGTTGTAAGCTAGTACATCTGCTTCAGTTGGAGGATGCACTCATCAGATTTGTAGACTGCAGTGCAGTTGCTTGGGTCACTGCCTTTAGATGACCTGGGCGGAAGGAATATGATGAAATAAGTCTCTCACTTTGGTATCTGCTTCTCTTTCAGCCTGAAAGGTGCTCTTCTCTTCATTACTATCGCCCTCATTGGCACAGGCTGGGCTTTCATTAAGCACATCCTCTCAGATAAAGATAAAAAAATTTTCATGATTGTCATCCCGCTTCAGGTGAGGACCAAGTTGTGTCAAGACTTGCTATCTTGTAGTAGAATGGAAACCAGAAGCAGGGGACCTGAATCAGTAAACCGTACAGTTACTTCTTTCATAAACCTATCAATTAGCCCTTACTGCATAAATTAAGGTAGAATTTCTTAGGGAGTAATGGAAAGGGCCAGAAGCTACTGCTCTAATTATCCCACTCTACCCACATGGAGTGTCTGATCATAGCGATCAAAGTGAAAAATACTTGCTGTAAAGTAGATATATTCATGCTGGGGCAAAACTTGGGCTGCAAAATAGTCCTGAGGTACTGAGCAGAGACATTACATGAAAGTTGTCACTTCTGAAGTTCTTGCTCAGTGGACTTAAAGGAGGGGAAAAGCAGACTTGCCATGTCCCTTGGGTCTGAAGGAAATATTCCCAGGATAACTGAATGATAAACGCCTGCTTCCTACTCCAGGAACTATGATAAATAGGAGGATGATGCTTGTATTTGCTGTAGTACATGAAAACGAAGGATGTTCTTAGTGCTTGGGGCCCTTAGAGTTAGGATATGGAGTACAGAACACTGTTGATGATCAAACTGAATTATTTGCTCAATTTAGAATATTATTTTTGTTTTGTGCTTGCTGTCTGCGTACATGCAGAGTCCTGTTTCTGTAGTTTCATAAATAGATTTTCCTTTTATCTCTACTGGTACAGTAGATTCAGCATAGTATATAACAGAAAACTATTTTAATGTCAGCAGAAATAAATTCCAGTCATTTTTTTTCCCCTGTAAATCCTGTGAAGATGCTGCTGAACGTTTGATTTTCGATAGAGATGCAGAATTATTAGTTTTGCTACTGAATAGACTCTTGCAAGCGTAAGGCAGCTTTTGCAGAATTGACAGCCAATATCTAGTCTCTTCTTGGAAAGCATCTGGAACTTCTTGTCCTGTAGGTACTGGCAAACGTGGCATACATTATCATAGATTCGACGGAAGAGGGAACGACTGAATATGGACTGTGGAAAGAAATTCTCTTCCTGGTAGACTTGCTGTGTTGTGGAGCCATTCTATTTCCAGTGGTATGGTGAGTCCTTGTGCATGACACACAGTTGCTGAGCCCTGATCAGGCTGTTCCTCAACTGATGGGTATTGACTGCTAACTAGAAGTCAAGGAAGTGCAGAAGCCAAGAAAACGTCAGTCCTTTGAAGAGTCAAGTATTCCACTAATCTCCTAAAATGTATTAGTCTTTTTTTAAATCCTGCATTACGGAAGGCATTTCATTTGGAAGCAAGCAAGCTGTCTGCCTCTGTTAAAAATTATGTAGAGAGCTAATAATGGGCATCAAATTTTTGTACTTAGGTGCAAGTTTCATAAATGCTAATAGGCAACCACGTGATGGTTTCTGCGAAATGACCTGTTTTTCTATCTCTTTTCATCATTCAGTGGTGTTTATTGATTCTGTTACAGTGCTAAAGGGGACCATAAAGGCCAATTCTCAACCTTTGAAAGTAGAAACAGAACCGAAAACAGAGACATGGAATTATTAAGTTAGAGTGAACAATTTAGTGTGAACAAGACAGTGCAAAGACTATTGATGCTTTTGGAATCTGGAACTTTTCAGGAGTGCTGAATCTCTTGCATAGAAACCTAGAATTTTGCTTTGCTGTATGAGTTTGGAAACTTGCCTATAAAGTGCTAAAACAGTAGTGCTATCTATGCCCAATGCTGCTTTCGACCAGAGTAGCTGCATAATTACTTGATTGTTGTAAGAAATAATCCCACAGGGACCACTTCTCTGCCCTTCCTTCCACTCTACTTGGCAAGAAAAAACGTTGCTTATATAAAACTCCACTAAAACACAGATAACTCAGACAAATGCTATTGTTAGTTCTTGCCAGTCAGAACATTTATCTTCTAAATTCATTTTTTAGGCTTAATTGGATAAACAGCTGGATTTAGAGGAGCCATTGAAGGAGCTTCTGGCTACATTAGTTCATAAATACAGGATATTCTTTTTCTCTCAGTAACTTATTTTTCTGTAATGCAGACAGAATATAAATGGGTATCTAGTAAACAAGTCGTCACTCTTGCGTGGAGTGGTTTCATAATGCAAATATATAAACATATATGTGTACACACTCATCCAAATAAAAATGCAGGGCACCTATAAATTCACATTCACTATGCATTTTATTTGCATATAATGCATTGTACTCTAACTTAGTATATAGTTATATTTGCTTATACATATATTTGTATATAAAAATGCATTTATTGCTTGGTAGATAGCAGTAAGCTGCAGCTTGGCTTAATAATGTGGGTTCAGCTGGACTTACCTTCCCGTTTTCTTCTGCGTGAAGACCAAACTACACAAAGGCTTAGTGGCCTTGGGCCAAGGTGGTGAAACGTCTGCCAAGGCATTTGTGGGTCAGTACCCACTTGCATTTTCCCCCTCATCCCATGAAAACGCTATTTCTGAGGCTGAGCAGCAGTTCTGAGCCTGAGATTATCTGCATGTGATGAAATAATTTCAAGAACACTTATTTTTATTACAGATAGCCACTTCTTCCCTGTGATAAAGATGGGATTAAAGTCACAGTTCCTACTGCACAATGCCCCATATGTCCTGCCTAGTGTTAAGCTGCTGCAAACTTACAGCTGCTTTCTGGGAGGTATTGAAAGACAAATGCAGTTTGCAGACTGTCTTATAACTGCTTCTAGTGTGCAACGAGTGTGTCTTCATTTTTGGGATACCCACCTAAATTGGCAGTGAAGCCTCGGACCTAAATCCTGACCCCTTTTCATCTGGGTAGCCTTGCAGCTGGTGGGATGACTCATGAGAGCAAGGTGACTAAGACTTGGCCCTTGAAAATCCCCTCCTGCAGGGTGGCTTCTGTTACATAAGCTGCCTATGTAGACATGCAAGCTGTAATCAACTATTTAAATGAAAAGAGCTTAAAAGAGCAGTAAGATGCCAAATGCTTGGCAGAGCTTGGAACAGGAGCTCAGCTTACTTGAACTAGTGGAAACATTATCCTGGAAAATGCCCCAGTTTTTTGCTGTGCTCCCTGCCTCCCACAGAGCTTTCCGTAGGCTGAAGTGAGCTCTAGCACGTTGCTTTTTTAATCACATGGAGATGCAGATACTTGAACTAACTGCCTGACTTGGAGATGGGGGGTGATATATGTGTGCATATAAATAAATATATATAATATGCAGTGCTAAATGCATTTAATTAAGAAAACCCAAGCACAACAAGCTAACAGAGCTGTCAGAATTCTACAGACTTGCACTGAGAAGGAGGTGCTAAAATTACAGTTAATCTACCCTTTTTTATTTTTTTAGGTCAATAAGACACTTACAAGAGGCTTCAGCAACAGATGGAAAAGGCAAGTAATCTAATTTTCTGTGTTATTCTGCTTTATGGGCAATGAAAAGTTGCCAAAATATGAAGCACACACTATTAATTTAAAACATGTAAACGAAAATTCTAAGTTTGTGTTGTCTGATTGTCACATTGCCTATTTTCTTGTAGTGAACCTCTTGGAAACTGACCCTTTTCATACATTGGTTTGACTCAGACATATAAATCATTTTCTGGTGCTCAATGCTCTTGAGTTAGACATGATATCTAAAGCAAATCATCTGACAATTTGCTTCTCTTCTCACTGAAATGTTCAGAAGCAGAACTAGAAATGAATTCCAGAACTGCTCTTTACAAATTGAACCAGATCACCTTATTTCTTTTTTCAGGAAACTATCCCAACTAGGAAGGAGGGAATTAATCTTTTTTTATGCAACAAAACATAAATTGTTATATGTTCTGTGACTTCTGCCTTTGTGCAGCATCTTAAGGGATTGCCTGTGTACCAGTGAGTTGTGTTTAATAGAAATTGTTTCCCAAATTGTTTTCCACTGGAAAGCGGTGGAAATTATGTGATGGGTGACAGGTCAAACCAAATGCAGCTTCTGTAGCGCCTGCTTTTTTCCTCATCGTCTCAGTTCTGAAATAGTTCATCAGCTCTTGGTTTGCAGTTGGCTGCAGAATCGAGGCATCAAGTGCAGCGCTGACTTCCTTGGAAGTGAGCAGCATTTTTAGTGTTCTGTCATTTGATGGCTGACTGGTCTTGAAAGCTCCACTTGGAATCGGTCCCGTGTTGGCTGCTCCTGAGTGTTCAAACCCTGTCTTACCCTTTTACATTTGTCTCTCCTTCCTGGAAATGACCTCTTAGGTCTGCATGTTTCTTCCAGCCATTCCTTTGCTTCTGGTGAGATGCCTGCATGTCAGTGAATGTTAATTCTCTGATCTGCTTGGATGAAGTGGAAGGGTGGGTACAGAGCTCAACTCTATACAGACCACAGATTGTCTCTCCTAGCTGTAAAACTGAACAATATTTAGATGAACCCAACATTTTTAAGATTCAAGACTGGAAAAAATAAAGTATTCTACTAGATATTGAGAGGTTGTTACTGATGATCTAACATGAATGTTGTTATTTATGGTTTTCTGATCAAGATGTTTGTATTGATCCAGTGTCTTTCTAACTGGTTAAATTGTTTTGTCTTGCCTACCTCTGCTATCCTAGAGTACATTTACTTCTTGTCAGGATATTTGCCTAAACTTGAAGTTTTTTGAAGCAGGGTTGCTTCTTCCAGACTGAGGATTTTGCCCATGTAAGGCCTGAAGCTAAAGCCACTGTGTGCAAGCACAGTACAAATGGGTCGGTCCTCATGTACCTGAGGCAGATCTGTGTGGCAGTGGGCTTTGTGCCTCCCCTTAGTGCTGAGATTTCAGTGGCTAGTGCGTGGATCTCTGTGGCCTTACGGCGATCAGATAGCCCTGTGCTTGACACTTCCTATCACAAGATGGTGCTATGGAGTTTTCTTACTCTTTTCCTTCATTCAGCTTAATTTGAAATTAAGGTTGCCAGCATCGTGGGTGTTCAACATTAGAGGTGCTTGATCGGTCTGTTAGTGATGAGCAGAATCCAGATTTGAACAAACCTAGGCCAACTGCTGCCTTCTCATCCTGAAGGACATATTGTAATGCATATTAGTGGTAAAAAAAGGTGATATGAAGAAATGAATTTATCTTTATAGCTAGTCAGTTGTTCAAATTTATCTTCAGGACCATTCCCTTGTCCTCTCTTTTGGTACATGTCTGTTTTGCCTGGGTAACGGTGCTTGATTGTGGAGATCCTGCAAGTTCAGTAACTGTCTGCTGAGAAGCGCTTTGTAGATACCTTATGCTGAATTATTAATTAAAGAATAGCAGAAGAAAATAACTATTCTGGGGAAAATGGTGTGGAGACCAGCCTGAAATGATAGTCACGAAGATGGGGCACAGTGTTCTTAAGGTGTTTGGAGGCTGCTGCTAGGAGCCCACGAAGAGCAGGCAGACAGAATGTGACAACAGAAGCAGAAAGTTGCCTGGTTGCATCATCCTGCCACTGCGCCGGGTAGAGAAAACTGAAGATGACTTGGTTTGCACTGAAATGAGGTAAAATGGTTCATGTTAAGTTTATAAATGGATAGTTTTGACTGGAGCCATATGCTCTTAATTCTGTAGGCTACTTTTGGAAACCCTATTCTGCAGTGATTTCTTCTCAGTGCCTTACCTTTTTACAAGGAAACTATGGCTAGCATTGCCTTAAGCTGAGCAGCATTTGTTTTTCTCCCACAAATGACAATACTTCTCTCTTTAAGTGGTAAAAGCTAGTAGAGCCTTTCACCTGCAGCTTAACTGTCACACTGCCTACCCTGTGATTGGAGCTGACTGAATCTTGCATCCACGAACACAGTCCTGGTCAGACTGCCTATTGCTTGCCAGGATTTATTGTCTGTTATTACCTTGGAGGCTGCTTCTCTATTTCTTTCACACAGACTTCATTAACTTGTAGGGTATCCTGGGGAATTATATACTATAAATTCAGTAGCTGTTTTTCCTGGCACTGGATCTTTCGGTGACCTCCTCAGTGTTGAGGAAGACTAAGAAAAATGGCTTTCCTGGGTCCTTCAGAGCTATGAGCCTCAGGACTTTACAGCTCAATATCCCAGAGGGTCCTGACTGTCTGTCTGTCGTCTTTGAGCTACTTCCCAACCTGTCTGTCAGGCAGCACCCCCCTGGGTTTAGTGCAGCCGTGAGTGCAGACTGACTAGAATAGAAATGAAGTAATAAGCAGGCTTGGCTGCTAATCTTACAGTCTCTGTGGTAGCTGTGCTTGCTCTAGTCCCTCAAACTAGCCAGGTACAGTATTTAAGAGGCTTGTAAATGATAGCAGTGACTGGGAATCACTACCTAATGGTCACTTAAAGTTTATTTTAGATGATTTTTCTAAAGGAATGGACCTAAAGCTGTAACTTATCTAAGCAAACCTTATATGCAAAGGTATTATGGATTGCTAGTGAAGAGCAGGCATGTGTTTGATCTGTTTGTTTGCTTTTTTTCTTTGAAGATGATGTTTAGCACGAAAAATGTCTGACCTAAATAGGCTTCTTGTCCTGCACAGTAATGGGTCTGAATATCCCACTTAAATTATTTAAAATTTGTTGCGTTCTGACTGCAGCGAGTGCCTAGCTGCACCTCTCCTGGCTTGTTGCTGTGTCCTTCCAAATAGGAACGTGCCTGTTTCGAGATCTGCAGTGCAAATGTCTTGCTTGCAGATGGAAGAATATTAGCCTTGCAAATGGAGATGGACGTGTTTGGCTGGAACACTTAAATGTGGTCTAAAGTTGTCAAGAGAAAAGGTAGAGGTGATTTGAGTAAACTAGTCTTTGCTTGAGCCTTGGGTCCCTGATCCGCGTACCTCTTAAGCAAAGGCTCCTCTTACATATTATGTCTTGTGTTGCTTGAAAGCTGGAGGTGCCACTGCAGTTTTGGGTCTGCCCGTAGCTCTGGGCGTGAGGAAGGATGTGGAGGTTGGTGCCGCCTGGTCACGGCCCGTTAGCGCTTCTCCTGGAGCACTGCAGCGTGTCGAGGCTGGCAGCAGGGCCGGAGGAAAGAACTGCGGCGCGGCAGCGTCCTCCGTACACCGGGCAGACGATTCACGTTTCCACCTTTGCCTCCTTGTCAGGAAAAATCATTCCCTGTGCTCAGCGTCTTCCCACTTCCGTACCAGGAAAGCGCTGAGCAGAGCCCAGTCCTGTGTGTGCAGAGACAGCCCCCGAGCTCAGCAGAGCCTGCAGGTGCTGGCTCCGTGCAGGCTGGTTCTAAAACAGCTCTGCAGCTCCGGCGGGGAGGAGGAGGAGGTAGTACAGGGCTAAAAGTGCCCCAGGCAGTACCTGAACATCTCAAATCTTCATGTCAAGCTTAGTGATTTAAGTGTCTAGACCTCAGTAGATTGCACTGGGAAGATGCAATCTGAGCAATAAGGAGGCATGTCAGGTTCCAGGAGCATCAAATAACATCCAGTAGTATCCCAGATAGCTACAGGGTGGACATAGCAACTCTGCTATTGATAATTCTGCACTTAAGAGCTTTTTTGACAGTCATAGGGAGCTTCTGTGCCAAATGACTAATGTGTTGCAGGAAATTCAGGGTTAACCAGTCTGCCATCCTCTTGCACATGAGGAGGTGTGAGATCTTACTTGCACAGAGAATTACTGCATCTGTTGGCTTGACTTCTTATTTATGGCACAGGAATGCTTTTAGGAGGAGTGCTCTAGAGATTATAGCTCATATTTTTGTGGGGCTGCTCTTGTAGCTATCCCTTGTGGTCTAGATCTATGTATGTCTTCATGCTTCAGGGGCTTTTTGAAAACTTTATTGTTTGGTAATGACAAGATTTGCATCTTAAATACAGTATAGCAAGCACCACAGGAATATTTACTGGCATTTCAAGGTGTTCACTCTAGATGTATTAAGGCTTGTCCTTAGAAACTGCTTTGTCTGGGTTTGATCTCCCTGTGCCCCTAGCTGCAGTCCTCTTATTGTTAGTACATACATATTGTGAAAAAGTCTGATATATCCATCAGAAAACTATTGTCTGCTGGTGGACAGGGGTGTAGTTGATGATCTAACCTCTCTACCTGTCCTCTGCCTCAGCATTTTGAATCGACATAGTTGGCAATCTGGAAGAGAGTCTCCCTTGCAAACCTTGTGGTCTGCCATATTCTGATTAATGCAGGTTGGGCTGTGCAAGCGCAGCCTGCTTAAGTAAATGGTGATAGAGAGGACAACGGAGATTCCTTGCAAGCAAGGAATCAAACCTTCCTCAAAAGATGACTTTTTTTTTTTATAATTAGTGAAAAGCGGAGCCCAAGTAAGCATTTGTTTGTGAAACTTCTGGTAGAGAGTCTCTGCTCTTCTTTCTATCCTACGCTTGAGTACTGGTTCTTTGAAGAATGGTTATCATGTGCGTAACATTTACCCAGCCTCTGCTACTTGCTAGGATTGCAGCTGTGTTATCTCAGCTTTAGAAATTGAGCCTGCAAGTGATTCGGGTGGTAAGTGACAGGTACTGGCCCAGCCTCTCCTCTTGCCAGTTCTGCCTGAACTGCCAGACCAGCTGAAATGAAACGTTAAAGTCCAGCATGGCAAGAGTCACCTGTTACTGCTTGGGACACATTCAGGCAGTAAAAAGACCGGGCACAAGCTGCTAATATCAAGTAGTGATGATTTTAGACTCTCCTGAACTGTTTGCTGTACCTTTGAGGTGTTTAGAAAAACACAATTCATAGACATATAGTAGCATGGATGCTGTTGTCCCCTACAGGAAAGCACCCACTTGATGTAACCAAGTAAGCCAGCGACTAGAACTGGCTTTCCAGTTTTCCTACTTGGTCTTTTTGTCCCTTTTCTTACCCTTAGCCTCTTCCTCCTCCAGGTTAGCCATTTGAGATGGCTAGATGTAGTTTTGCCCATCTGTGACTCTTCTGTATTGATTATACTGATGAGTAGGTGAGACTGCAGAGCTGTGTTGCGTCAGCTGAGGGGTGACACGGTGGCACTGCAGTTGGCAGCCCCATCTCTGGCTCCACTGTCCCTTCCTCCCATGCTCTGCATGAATCAGAAAGAAGTGACTCCCCATGTCACTTAGTTGCTGCCTGCAAAGCACTTGGTGGGCTGGCAGTCTGAAACATTACTGTTGTGTTGGTGCTTCTTCCACTGCAAAGCCTGAGAATCCTCAGGAATTCCAGGGAATCCTGGCCTGTTATTGCACTGGTTGGTGGTGATCCTTCAGAACACGAATGCATTGAGTTTAAAATAGATCCTTCTACGTACAGTTCTGTGCGTGGTAAATCACAGGCGCTTTGTGATAACGCTGCGTGTAGTTGCTCTTTAAAACAGCATTGCTTTTTTACTTCAAGAGCTAATTAATTTGTCTTGCATATTTGTATGCTTTAGTCTTTCTCCAACTATATTATAAGAAATTCTCAACATTCAGTTGCCTGGCAGAAAGTCAGACCCATGAAAATCTCCACGTTTCTGCTATTTAAATATGAGAAAGTAGCTTCAGGGAGGGGAGAAATGAGGAAGTAGGAGCTAAACTAATGTCTTAGAGCTGGCTTAAGTACTAAGGATTTGGTTAGATTATTGTTCTTACAGGTCTTGGCATCTGTAGCCCAGGTAGGAGCTCTTTGAACTTGGCTGCTCCTACTCCCCAAATGCAAGACTGGAGCTTGGACAGTGTTTTCAGGACTCCAGAACTGCACAGGAGATGCTGGTTTTATATTTAGTGATTAATAGGGCAGTCTGAAAGGTGGTATCCTTTCAAAAATGCAACCCAATCTTGCAGTGACGTATTGTCAAAACCACTCGACTACTTCACATCTATTTATCTGTCAGTTATCTATGTCTTAGGTTAGTCAGGTGCTATTGTTGTGTCCAGTGGAGGGAGGGTTTATATCTGTCCCATAGTGTCCATAGCTGTAGTCTGAGAATTGTTGTAAGTTTGGAGAAGTGAATCTCTTGATCATTAGATAGCAGATCATTAGAAAGCAGGTTTATAACAACATTGTCTCCATTTGCTTTAACTTATGGAGTGCAATCTCTAATACAGCTTCTCTGTGAGTGATGCATTTGATGTTGTCTTTTCATATGAAAAATTTCCTTGTTTTACAGCACGTGAAGCTGTTAGCCCTCCTCATCCTGATGCATAATGCTGTTTTCCCACTATTGGGAACCTGGCAGATCTTACATGAAAATACACAGAGCCTTTTACAAATCTGCTTTTTGTAGTTGGCAGTTTGAGGGAGTACAGGTGAAGTTAAGCACAATGTGTTGCACTTCTGCACGTGATAAATACTTAACACATAAGGCAGGTTTGAAGGGAACACCAGTAATTGTGTGCCAGCATTGTCTGACTGACAGCTTGTGTTCACTGCCTCCAAATTTATTGCCTCTCTCTATGCTGTCAACATATCTTGGACTCTTTGCATCTCTAGTTGTCACAAGAGCACCAGGGGTCCATGTCTGTAATGCCTGACTCCCAAACCAGAGCTGACAGCTCTTCCATGTGGTGTTGACCTCTGCTCATTCCCATCAGTATGTGCTGTGTTCCTCAAGAGCTGCTGCAATCTGCCCAATAAGTGCAGGTTAGCCTGGAGCCTTCGCTTACATGCTTTGACTCAAATGCATAGGTTTGCCCTAAGAACTGTTTAGCATGCTCTCTGTTTCACCTGTGAACTGTGACTGAGGCGTGAGGATGGAGGACACCGCTTAGGTGTTAAAATACTTCTGCTGCTGTTCAACGAGGTGCAGTAGTTCTGAGCCCTGATTAACTTCTAGGAAATTGCTGTTTTCTGAGAACATCCTGAACTGCCATATGCTCTGAATGACCCCGAGATAAAGCAAAGGGCCAGGACTTGTGGCAGGAGTGAGCAAACTGTGTGTGGTTGACTGTATACGTAGTCAAGATAAGCATTAGATGAAGTTTGCTTGCAAGGTGTGTGTGTGTGCAAAACTAGGCATAAAGGTGATCTCATTCAGTTGGCTTTTAAGAGGGGATTTGTACTAGTCTAAGCATTGTCCACTATGAAAATAAACCTGGCTGTTGTTTCATAGGGCACCCAGAAGCAGCTTGTGGGACAAAGCTTCCAACTTGGGATGACTTGAGTTCTAGTCCTGTCTATCAATCTACGTTGTAGACAAGCATCAAAATAAACTGCCTCATTTTAACAAATCTCCTAATCAATTTTTGTGTTCTCTTAGCAGCTGCCATTAATCTAGCAAAGCTGAAGCTTTTCAGGCATTACTATGTTATGGTAAGTATGAAATTTGTAAATGTGTACACAGATCATTTAAAAGCCTTCCGGGCATTTTGGTGGATTAGTTGTTGGAAGCTGTTGTAAATGGTGGATGGGGTGGAGATGTTCTTAGTTCAGTGACAGTTCTGTGCTTTGATATCTTGATCAACTGCCTTACAGTTCTCAAAGTAACTTCTCTTCTGTACCTAATAGTTGCATCCTTCTGGTTGTCCTTGTTTTCAGTTATTTGTAATGCTTACTAATTTCCTCTGGAAACAGCTTGAGCTGCCACCTAAACTGATGGGCTTGAATAACATATTATAAGCTCTCTAAAAATTAAACGTGGGATCAAATGGTGCCTTGAGATGCTGTTTTTGATTAAGTCAGTGGGAGCTGTGAGCATACTTCCCAAGAGACTGTAGCTGCCTTAATGGTTTCCAGCAGCCTCATTTTAGATTCCCTCTTACCACCATAAGGGAAATAAATTACAATTCTGATTCTCAAGTTTCATAAAATCCTAATTCCTAATTTAGAGTGGGAAAGCACTTTAAATATTAGTAATAGCTTGAGTCATTTGGATGCTCGACAAGCAGCAGAGCCCTCAGTCTATATCTTCTAGGTTTATCAAGAAGTGTAATAAGGCTAATCTGACATAATGAGTTGTCTGGGAATTGTTTGAGCTATTCCCCTGGAAGAGAGGCTCTGCAAGGATGATGATGCTATTGATCTTGCTCAGACTTTGTCCCTTTCCCTCCCACAGATTGTGTGTTACATTTACTTCACACGGATCATTGCAATTCTCATAAAGATTGCTGTTCCATTCCAGTGGAAATGGCTGTACCAGGTATGTGTCAGTAAAGAAAAATACATCCATCCCTTGAACTTTAATTACTCTTTAATCTCTAAATATAACTGCACCCTCCAAATAAAATCCATAATTTATTCTCCATGTTGTAAAAGAACTTCTCAACATAGTGCTGTGCCCCATCTCCTCCTCATCTTTAGCACTAATGCACACGGGATGTTAGGAATATATTTTTAGTTTTGTGTTTGGCCAGCAAGACTGCCGGTTTATACATGAGATGTCTGAAAGTAATTGCATTATTGATTTTAGTCTTTCAGTTTAAAAATGTCTGAAGGAAATTAATCAAGAACATACAAAGGAGAAAAAAAATAGTCAGGTTTGCCCTGTGTAATTGAGGCCCCAGGGAGCCAGTGAAATAGGTTTTTGCTTTTCCATTTACAGACTTTATTTGCCTAGTGACTTTTAAATACTTGGTTTCTTAACGTATAATCTAAGTAACTGTGCAGGGAGTCTTTGGAATACGTTAACTGTTGGAAGTACTGGAAAAAAAAACTTCGAGATGTATATATTTTTTTTTCCTCATTTAAAAGCCAAGCCTTGCCTTGGTTACTTAAAAGCACTGGAATGATGGCTAGAATTGTAACTATATTTAAAGTGACAAGGAAAGCTGAAAGAACAAAGGGCTTTGACAGCTTTCAGCCTGAGATTAATGATAACAAGATGGGAATTGCCATGTTCATTGTACAAGCTTCTTGGCCATTAAATCTTCAAGCTTATGAATGAGGAGAAATGCTTTATGACAGTGAAGGATTACAAGAATAAACTTCAATTTTGTGTTTTTACTTGCAGTTGCTAGATGAAATGGCCACTCTCGTCTTCTTTGTCCTCACCGGGTACAAATTTCGTCCAGCATCAGACAACCCTTATCTACAGCTCTCTCAGGATGACGAGGATGATCTGGATATGGAAGCTGTGTAAGAGCACCCCACCACATACACTTTATTTTTAACCACTTCACTTGCTTTCAGAAAAGCAATGCTTAAAACCAGCTTATTCTGTATCTGTAAGAAGTCCCAAAAAAAAAAAAAAAAAGACTGCTATCATGTTTAAAAATAGAGGTGTCTGTTAAACAACCAGAAGCTTGTGATATATAGGAAAACCTGAGCTGGGTATTGCAGCAGTGGGGATTAAGCTGATAAAGCGTTTCATGGGGCAAGACATGTCCCTCTGCTTCTTTCTTTATCTGCTTGGTTCTTGATGCTTATGTAGAGAAGGGCTTTGAGACTGGCTGAAAAACTAGCCCACTGTACCCAGCTGTCACCCAGAATGAGGAATAACTTCAGACTGGGAGATGCATAATTGCAGTGGATGTGGATGACTTAATCTCCAGCAAGAAGACCAAGATGTGCTGGCTTGGGTTGCTGCACTTCACTCTTGTTTTCTGTGTGATCAGTGGTAGGAGCTTTTTGGGATTCTTGATTGTCTTTAGAAACAAAAATCATCTTGCAAAGTGCATGATCTTTATTTATTTTTTAAAAAAGTGGATTTCAACTAGTAGGCAATGACTTTAAAATCACTATCACTTAAGGGTCTTTAGGTGGTTTACTTAGGAAGTTGGTTTCAGTTTGGGTGCTGGTAAACAGACATCCCCATTAGTAAAGTGCTCTCTGAACTAGAAGATATAGCACGATTTGTAACTGCACAAAAGTGACCTTTTTTTCTTAGGAGATCACCTAGTAAAGTGCATTTCAACTAAGCATTTTACGTAGTTCTTCATGGCTGTTAATCTGTCAGCTTTCAGATGATGTGGTGAAGTCATTAAGCTGGCAAAACTGCTAAATTTAAGATAATCTGCTAGGAATAACAAGCAAGTGTAACGAACTAAGCGATTTACATCTTGTATAGCAAAAGAGACCTTGCTCGACCTAAGGGTCAGAATTCCTTGTGAGCTTTTCTCCTAGCAAGGCATTTTGCTCTTTGCCTTAGGAGTTTCCATTGTGGTGCCCAGTGAGTTGTTCTCAATAGCCTTGTTGGGATTCTTGTCTCACTCATTGTCAGTTTTCCTGCTTTTGGACACTTGGCAGGGCATAACCTATGGAAAAGTCCTGTTTTTCCTTCTCCAACTGCATCAAGGAGGCTGATTTTGCACATATTTGCAAAGCTTGGTGTATACACATTCTGCAATAGGTGAAGCACTGCAGTTAACGTTTTAAATTTCTTGTTGACTTGGTCTTGCTGGTCCTGTTTTTACTTTTATAAATATTAAATGTTGTTTTTGTGGGGAAGAAATATCAAGGCTTATTTGAGCAAGTGACTAAGTGCTTGACGGCATCCTGACTAACAATTTTTTTGAGTGTATGTTTTGTTTTCTATGTTATAAAATACCCACTTGTTTTCAGAAGCTATGGCAGAACGTAAAAGCCTGCAAATTCCAAACTTCATGGTATTCTGCTGTGTCTGATTTCCAGGTGAAAAGTAAAACTGTTTGCTTTATGGTTATTTTTCTCTCCCAGAGGTTTTTTGTTAAAATCGGGGTTTTAAAACACTTGCTGCAGAAGCATTCATTTTCTTTAGACTCAACACTTCCATGAGCCAACAGTAGGGAGAGCTGAGGTCATCAAGCCTGTTATTGAGGCTTGCTTAAATTTCCTAGCAAAAAAGAGGATGTTTTAAGTGCAGCTTTCTGGTTTGTGCCTATTTTCAGAGTACAAACTGTACAATTCTCGGGCAGTGAATGTAAATATTGGTAAAGACAATGTGGAAATCTGTAGTGTTTCATGAAAAATTGAAAAACTTGCGTGTCTGATAGAGGCAATGTAAGATACAGATCTTCCCTCTGTCAACTCATGTAACTCAAAAAATATAAATTAGAATCAGTGGAAGTGCCTTGTGGCAAGTTTGCAAAGTTTCTCTTGCTTGTTTTAAGATAACAAGCCTCTGTCTTACATGAAAGTTACAGCTGTTATAGGTCTCTCTTCCCCTTTATACCAGGCTATAGAAATTGGTGGTGAGTTTGACTAAACTTGAACTAAGGACCAGTCTGTTCTTTTTCAAGTAGGGTCAAGAGCTGTTCATCATCAAGCAAGTGGTTTTCTGTGTACTCTCTGCTGGGCAGCCTTTGGAGCCTGTTCTGCCAGTCTGTGGGCACAGGGCTGACACTTGGTTGGATTCAAGTGCTCTCCTTGAAAAGGTGCAGCCACACTTGGCAGGAATGGTTGCCAGGCTTCCAACCCTGATGTTGCTTTTGGGACATGAACACTAAAATCTAAGCAGTACAATATATATGTGTGTGTGTGTGTGTGTATATAAAGAAAGGGAAAAGGAAGCATTTTGGTTTTCTGCTCCTGCAGTAATTATTCCATTAGCTCACTAAGTGTTACTTCCAGTGTCAGGTACCAAAGTGGTCTGCTGGGTTGAGATGATGTTCAGAAACACTTGCAGGGTGAGGATATCCTCACCGGAGGGAGAACTACAGGAAAAGCCATTAATGGTTATGTGTTGGATTCAGTAAATCCTACTGAGTGCGTGGAGACTGTAATTATTTTGTTTTTCTTAACACTCAACACAGCTCCAACATAGTTACTGATGTGGTGGCACTGACCTGTGTTTGCTTTATGTGCTGGGATCTGGAGTTTCTCTTTGCATGGTGAGGCAGCCTATTTGGTGCTGAGACTTCAGTCCTGGTTGCTTGCATTTCTGTACTTGCTCTAGGTTGTGCTTCACGGCAGATTGATTCATGATGTTTTCCGTTGGAAGTGATTTTTCTTCACCTAACGCATCTTTCCCGTGCTGAGATCAGCTGCTTTGTTCAAAAGCAGATCAGTTTTCACTCCAGTTTGCAGTATCGGAGACTTAAAATGTGCTGCCTGCCTTCCAGTGCTCCCTGTAGGATTTTAAAACAGGAGAGGGGAGAGAGACACTGCAGTGGGAGACTGCAAATGTTTGTGGATGTTTAGCAATCCCTTGCTCCCTTGTACATAATGCAAAACAGTCAAAACTTCAATTTCCATAGAGACTGTACAATGCAGTGTTCAGGGAACTACTTTTCTGCCTCATTTATGGCAGGTTTGTTACCTCTGACATTCACAAGAATCTCTCTAGAGAGACGATTAGTGAGAAGACTTGCTGTATTTTAGCTGTCAATTTATGGGCTAGAAATGCAGATCAATGAACTGCATTTGAGGAGTATTTATTTCCAGTGTTGCAGGTCAGAACAGAAGTTGTGAAACTGTTTAGAGGACTGGAGTGAGAATACAGAGTGCTTGACAGTGCTGTCCTCCTTACAGGACTGGGCACTAACGTTGTCTGAACTGCTTTTGGGAAGGAGAGGAATTGCCCATTGCATGTGAGCAGCCTTAGGAAACAGGATCTCCAGAGCTGTACTGTTTGCTTGTCATGAGACAAGATCAGTGCTCATAAGACAGATGCTCTTCAGCTTTTCCTGCTGAGGAATCCACCTGCTCTATGAAGACTTTCCCAGCACTTTTTTGTCAACACAAACTCTCTGGTAACAAATGATCTAACTTTATTTGGCTGCGATTTTCAATATGTGGCCATTCATCCTATCCTGCTCTAGGTAGATTATTCTTTTTACTACAGTAATATTAGACCATCTTTTTTTTTTCCCTTCTGTTCTGGATATGGAGTAGATTTGTAGCTGTCCTGATTTACAGTGGTAAAATCTATACTATGTACCAGGAGAGTTCTTATTAGCTTTGAGTCAAGTGTTAGGACTAATGTCATGTCATGCAAAACACCTATTAGTGAATCCCAGTATGTCTGCTACTTCACTGCCATGGTAGTGGCTCACTCTTGCACTATAATCTGTTGTAATCTTCAGATCTTCTCTGAAGAATTGATATTTAGCCCTTTATTCTATAATTATGAAGCTAATTATTTCTGAAGAATTAACTTTCTAGTTGTCTTTCCGCCTTGTCCCTTCTTTTTTCAGACCCTTACTCCCATTTGCCAGGATCCTTCAGAATTTGAGTCCTGTTTTCAAATATGTAGCTCATGGTATCTTGTACAGATTTAATAAGCAGGTTCTCTATTCCATTACCCAGGCAATTACTGAAAATACTGAGCAGAAATGAACCCAGGACAGGCCTCTCCGGAACAGTGCTTAATGTTCCTTTGTTTTGACAGTGAAGCATTAAGCACATCTCAATGTACGCTTTTCCAATTAGTTATGCAGTCACTTCTGACACTTCCGTCAAGTCCATGTTTCCCTAGATTACTTCTGAAAATGTCACCTGTAACAGAGGGAAATACCTCTGTGAACGGGGAGAAGTTGGGAGGTCTACATATTTTTCTCATTTAGAAAGCTTGACATGTTTTCTTTCTGGCAATTCTACTTACTGTTCACTACTTTGTTCTTTCTCCTTTAAGCAACCTACTTCCTTATTTTTTTCCCCTAATTTGGATAGAGAGTAAAGTTAGTACTTGATCTGTACTTCTCTACTGCTTTCTTTCTTTCCTTCAACATTATGACAGTCTGGTTTTTATAGCAACAGATATAGAAGATACAGATATAAAAGAATAGAAGGATACTGGGCTGAAGAGCTTTTTGGGTAGCCAGAGTAGTTCTGAGAATAGTGATAGTGTTTGGGCTGGATAAAGAGCTCAGTTTGCCTAATGTTTGAACAGTATCGTGAGGCTTTATAGCTCAATGGTCAGATTGTCATGACAAATCCAGGCTTGGATTAGAATAAAAGGGATGACCTCTCTCTTCTGTTATCGTGCTGCTCATTGAGTAGTGTTGCTGCTAACAGGATTCAGTGTGCATTAAGGTGATAAAGTTGATTTATCCATCAATGGTGTCCATCGTATGGGTTTTTGTGTGGTGAGTTGGACCTGTTAAAAGCATAGGAAACGTGGAAGAAAATGTTTAATGCATAGAACTAAGGGTGTTCAGTTGTACGGAAAGGGTTTAGAAGCAAAGTGTTCAGACTTTGCAAAAAGTTTACCCACCCCTGCCTGCTCTTTTCTCCTCAAGTATGGGTAATATTAATGCTTTTTTTGTTGTGGACTTTCTAATGCTGTGCTGCTGATGTTAGCCCCAGCTTTAGAGAAGGGAGCTGAAGCATGTTGGAAACTGCTGGGTCTGGGTAAAGAGACCCTTGAAGGGTTTGTTAGGGATGTGTGCAGGAACACAAGTCTGAAATGGGGATGGTGAAATGGATGTCACAGTTGAATTTTTCTTTCTTTTTTCCTCTAGGGTGACGACTTCTGGCGTAATGGAGGGCATGAAGAAGGTCAAGAAAGTGGTGAATGGTTCAGCAGAGCTCCGGGGCGAGTGGGAGAGCACAGCGTGATGGACTGGACTAAGGCAGCACTTTTGGAGAAACTTTTTTTAATTTATTAATATTACTCGCAGTGGAAGGGGAGCAGCTAGCACTTCCCGACGCTGAAACTGCAGACTGGGGTATGTCTAGTGGGGAGCAAAGCAGTGCAAAAATCTAACTATTCCTCTGATCATAAGAAAATGGTATATCTTGGGACCTGCAGGAGTGTGAAGCTTTCCTAGGGATTTTGGGTAGGTTATTCTTTATTTCCCCCCAGCCTTTCTGGATCAGTTATTCTAAATTGTTTGCAATTGCATTCTTCAGAATGTATTATACTAATGTGAAGAGAGACATTTAGTGTGTAAGTAAAGTATATATTTTATATAATGCATATATATACACACATGCTATGTAACATATATGCTGGGAATTACAAAGTGTCACAGAAGATAGGAAAACGAGATGTAAGTATTTCTTTTTTTATGAACTTTCCTTTCGACTTGGACAAAACATTGAAAAAGACAAATTAATAGAAACAACTGCAGAGAGACTAAATGGGGCGTTGGATCAGAGGACTCTTTCCACTTGTGTGATGAATGAGGAAGTTAAGAGGGTCTCGTCTAACCTGTGCAGATATCCACCTGAACGTGCCAGGTTTTCAAGTGCTTTGCTATACAGGAAGCAAGCAGCTGTTCTCCCTTAAAAGTACTAGCCCATAGTGCAATAAATGTTAGTGTAAATTCTCCACTAATGGAGTTGCTCTTGATTCACACCCACCTGACAAGAAGCACACAAGGGGGTGTAAGATTGATGCTTGCTTTTTAGGGGCCTGCCTTGCTATCTTAGACACCGAAATTCAAACTGTGACTCAGCACTTTGATCTGCATTATGAAATATTTTCAAGGTATTTCAGAAAGCGCACTCCTTTCTGGCACTGTGCAAGCAGTGCCAGAATCTTCACAGGAAAATTCTGTCTTGCAAACCTCCTGCAGCATAAATCTTGGTTCACCTTCATCTCTGCCTCTCTGAATGGTCACTTGTACCTTTCTGGCTGTGTAAGATTAGTGATATTGCTGTCTGAGATGAGCTCAATTGGTCGAAAAGCAATTGCTGTCAAAACCATGAGACTGCAAGTCCCAGTGGTAAATGGCTCTGTCGGAGGGAAAAAGAGGGCTATGACTGGAGTGCTGTCGATATCCAGTAATATGAGAGTCTTAATGATTACCTGCAAGTTTGTGGTAGAGTCTGGAGACGTATTGCAAATGCCATGTGCATTTTACTTCTAGTGCTCTGGTTTTGCTACTAAGGCAAACTGGTGCCTCTAGCTATAGCAGTTAGGCATAGCAAGTGATTAATTTGGGGAGGAACAGGCCTGGAGTTGTTCCCTGATATAACAAGGATAAGCTTTAAGGAAAAAGAAAAATCAAGTCTGACTCTGACCCTCTGAAGCCTTAATCTTCATGTGGAAACGTTAGACATAGATGGTGCTGTCAAGCAAAGTGCTTCTGTCAGGGTGACAGGATTAGACAGCATCAGATAGCTCCCAGCTGTGCCATCGTCTCTAACTGGTTAGTTTTTGCTCCCTTTTTGTCTGAAGGGACTAGATCTGAGTAACTCATTAGAGGATTTCATGTTGTTTAAGTTTAGAAGAAGGTTTCTCTCTTTGGAAGGCTGAACCACTTCTTGGTCTTGAGCAGGGATTGTAAAGCTCTAAAGTGAGCAGTCTCTACTTGTTCAAGACCTGCTCTTTGCTGCTTCCCATTGCCACTTCTCTTCCCCGATTCCCCTGATCGTGGAAGTGGTAGGAGTGAAACTACTTGCTTAGGTAGCTGAAATTGGTCCCTGCTCAGGAGAGGGGGGGAAAACAAAACAAAATTGCATGAGAACATTCCTCTCAATACAAAATCCTCTTCTGTATTTTCCTTTTCAGCTGTAATGGCATAACAATGAGAGCAGTGCTGGTTTGACTTTGGTGTCCTTGTCTTGCAAAGACGCAGCTTTAGTGGAAATAGAGTGCCTATGCTACTAGAAAGGCTGTTGGGTGATTTATGAGGCTTTTAGACCTTCTCTATGAAGAATTCTTCCGCATATTAAATAGTTGAGATGTGGGGAACTGGAGAATAAACATGTAGGCAGTCCCAGCTCATCATACACTTCAATATAAGACCGGAAAAACTGATCCTTACTGATCCTTATGCAGTTATTCTGTCTCCTAGAAAATGTCATTACCTCCACCAAAAGGGCTTCTCGTATGGGCGCTAAACTCTGTTCAGAGTAGTCCATGAGAGACTTGAAATCTGTTAGTAGTCAAGTAGGCAAGGCACAAGGATTTTCTGTCAGGAACAGAAGTGCAATAACACATTCTTAATCTAGACGAGATGCTGTCATAGAAACTGTTAATCCATTTTAGGAATGAGGTGTGAAACTCTTAATGGGTGCAGCTCTTCACCCCGAACATCAGTGGCTCCGCTGGAATCCCAGCGCGTGCCATGAGCTGGTTCCAAACAGCTGGCTATTCCATACCTCAGCATCAGTGAAGCTGCTGAGGCGGCCAGTGCTTTGTACCTTAGTCTCAGGTTTCTTTTTTATACACGATTTTTTTGCTAAAGTTGTGTACAATGTAGGTTTACTGTAGGTTTACCTATCTAATCCCCGGCTCCCTGAGTCAAAGGCCAAAAAATGAGTGTTTTCTGTTATCTTGTCATGAAAAGCCATGGTAGGACTTCAAAAGCATTTTTAGAAGAGATGTTTCCATGTTCAGACCTGGGGTTAAACAGTCTAATGTACAACCAGCTTCAGCTGACGCTTGGTGCTGGTGCTAACCAGCAGCATGACAGTTAACTAGCTGGGCCTACGGATTAGTAAGGGGGCAAAAAGATATGGGTATTGGGTGAAAAAAAAAAGTGTTAGAAGGTTCTTACTGCAGCCATTTGTAAAGAAATTCCCCTTTTTTCTTGCTGTACAGTAGTCTTGGGTGCAGATTAGAGAAGGGTTCTTCAGCATTGGGGTGGAGGGGACGGCTGCAGATGCAGTCCTTGCAACCAATGGGTGCTGCAGCAGAAGCACCGAAAGGAAGGCTGCTCCCTCCGTGTCCTCCCAGGGCAGTCCCACATCCTCAGGACTAGCAAACTCATGCCTATTTCTATTGCTAGGGAGCAGCAGCTTAAGAGCTCACCAGGCAGGACAATCGCAGCGCTTGCCTTGCAAGTGCTGACTGCTGTGCATCTCAGAGGAAGCTTTGCCTTTCGAGGGGAGGGAAGGTGGAATTGTTGCTTAGGGCTGTACAGCTCCCTGCCATAGGGGCTGTCAAGCTTTCCTGTCTCTGTGTTTTACTGAGCTGAGCGACCAAAGCAGTCAGCCCGAGTGTGCAGCAGTGTAACCGACAGCAGTCCTGGAAAGGCAGGTTTGGTGCAATTCAGAATAAATGGCTGTGAATGCGGTTACACGTGTTGCTGCTGAGGAGTGTTCAGCACCCTCTGCAGACTAAAAGGACAGCAGCTCGCTCTTGGGTTGCAATGCAGTTTATGCCCCAATAAATCCTCATTGATGACATGCCAATGCCGCTGATCCACTCCTCCCGCTGTATCTGTTCCTCACGCTGTCTTCCATAGGCAACCTCCTTGTAATGCAAACGCCAGGCTCTTGCATTCGTCAGGTTTGAAAGCGTTTTCCTTGATGGTTTATCAAGAGGTGTATTAAAAGAAAACAAGACATAATGGGGTCAGAACAGAACGTTGCTGCTGCTTCCTCCGAATGCAGCAGTTCTAGCTGAAGAAGACACATGCTGTCCTATTAAGATCCTCTTTCATGTTGCCGTCTCGCGCAGCGTGTCATGAGCTGTGCGGTGCATTGTTCAGTGCTTCTCTCCAGCTGAGTGCCCTGTTCCTGGATTTCCATGCTGGCACAGCCTGGGAGCATGTTGTAAAAATTTGCTGCATTGCAGTATTTTGTCTTGGAGCTAGGAGCATGGAAGACGTGTTCTTTCTAAGCTAGATGGACTCTGTAAGGTGAGTGTGCACCTACCAAGTGTCCTTAAGCACTATAACACTCCTGACCATGGAAAGGCATGTCTTGACTTAAAGGCCCGTGAATCTTGAACATATTAAGCTTGATCTTGAACATATTAACTCTTCTCTTTCCTCTTATGCACCTCATAGGGAAGAGGAATGCGGTGTGGCCAGGGGCTTCCAGGTGGAGGAGTCTTTTGTTGCCCATTTGTGACTTGATTGGCTGCATTTGAAGCAAATATTGGGTATTTGGAGGGTCTGTAAAGCTTAAAGGGAGCTCAAGTTGCATATCCTTTTTTTTTTTTTTTGTGTGTGTGTGTGTGGGTTTTGAAGGAAGGAAATCCTCCCTCCTTCAGCCTTTATAGTTTGTCTCCTTCAGCTCGACCTGTAACAGTAGCCAACAGACTGCAGCTAAAGCAAATGCATTTTACTGGTTTTTGCATCGTGACCTCCATCTGAATCGTAAAATATTTCTTCATTTTTCACTTCAACAGAAGAGCAGGATGATGTGATCTACAGGAGCTGGAAAATACAGGGGTGTTTGAGACTTTACTCAGCCTCTGTAAAGAATCTGTCACCTCACGTGTAACTTCAGTAGCCTGAATGTTTCATGAAAACTGAGGTGCTCCCCAGAGGTGCCTGACCACTGTTTCATTGTGTTCCCTGGGGCGGATTGCTAGAAAATATTGTTCTAAAATGGACTAATCTGGCTTTTCTTGTAGCCCCTGGGTATGATGCTTGGCTTATTTATCACTTTTTACCCATCAATATTGAAAGCTGTGCATTTTCTCCCTTGTAGTTGCCTGGATATAGCAATGGCCTTTTAGGAGCTCTGCACAATATGTACTTAAGGTGGCTGAAAGGAAGGACTTGAGAAAAACACACTGTTAAGAGACTGACTTTGCCTGTAAGTTGAAGGTACTACCAGAAGAAAGTAGCTGAGAAAAGAGACAGTCCTTATATGTTGACTAGCTCGAGAACCTGTTTGTGTTTTGACTGCAGCAATCCTGTAGAGAAGACAATTCTTAATAAATATTTCCCTGTGGGATTTCACTTGGTGTTCTGCTCTCTGTGTAATGAAGTTGAGCCTGGCCTCCACGTTAGCAGAGGCACTTGCTCTGGTAGCTGGGATCCTGGAGCAGTCAGATGGTACCTGTTCTGTTAAAGCAGAGGATGGGTTTGAACAGCTTCCCTTTCCCCTCAGTACCTATTAATAATTAATTCTAGATCCTTTTGTGGCATTAAGCAGCTTTAGGGCACCTTGGGCAATGTAGCTCTGGAATCATTTAGTAAACGACCTCCAAAAGAACTCCAGACTTTTTTGTACAGTCTAGTTATCTTCTAGGGTTTTGGGTGGCCTGTAAATATCCTTTAGTTTATGTTGAAATGCTTAAAAAAAAAAAGATCTTTTTCAGTATTTTTTTTAACTTTATTAAATGAACAGCAAGCAGTATTTCGAGAGAAGCGAGGCAGATGCAAATCAGGATGCTCTGTGTGGCTTGGTTTCCTTGCTGTGATGCAAATGTGTAAAATAAAGATTGACTAGAAAGAACTTCACGCATCTTGTTGTTTTCTGCTTCTGAACTGCTAGTGACCAAGTTGCCCTTTGGTCAGACACTGGTATCCTGAACCCAAGGGCCAAATCATGAAAATTCAATGTACCTGTCACTTGCAAAAGCTGCCTTTCAGTGACCCCCTTGAGAATTCCCCGAGATGCCTTTTTTTTTCCCAGCTGCAAGACCTGCAGGGCTGTAGCTGTGTTTGTAGGTGCCTAGTAGAGGTACCAAAACCTCCTGGTTTTGCAAAGCGAATTTCAGCAGTGATTTCTGTGTGCTCAGATGAGGAGAGGCATTTCTTCTAGCCTAGCAGTCTGGGGCAGGCAGGAAGGCACCTCCAGGGAGCTCTGCTGCTCATGGGCATTGGGGTTTCCTCCTGCAAGGCTTGGTCTTGAGTTGCCATGTGAGGATGAGGAGCCACCACTTTGGTAGAAGGGTAGATGCTTCTGGTTTAGGTGGATTTTTTATTTGGGGAGTGATTTGGAGCTCTTGTTGGTGTCCTCTTCCTGAGATATCGCAGTCTAACCGTGCATTTCCATTCCACGATCTGGTTGTGATGGCAGCGCTGAAGGATTTTGTTGCATTTTGGTGAAGCCCCTTGCCCTGAAGCACACACTTTGTCGTAAAATCTAGGCCTTTAAAATGTTTCTTGCATTTTAACTTACAGTTCCTAATTTACCACAGAGGGGTAGTGCTAAAAATGCGCTGCCTTCTCTACCCTGGAAACCCAAGCAGGCAGTTCTGCATTGCCTCGAGCCTTTAGGTGGGTGGTGTTTTTGCTGTGAAACCACACTAAAAAAAAGTACATGATTTTTAGACTTTGTAATAACCTAAACATTTGGCTTTAGAATAAAATAAGTCTTATGTGATGAAGATGATGGCTGGTATTCCCTTGGGGTCCTCTATATCTGTTTTGCGTAGGTAGTTCTTGAATATCCTGTTTCTCCAAGCTTGAATGTCCACTGATGCAGGGTTTTTTTGTGCATCTTGTATAATTTCTTTAAAAATGAACCCACTTGAAGTGATTGGCAGCCAAGCTCATTCCTGCTGCACCCACAGCCCCAGCAGAGTTAGAAATCCCTTAATCTAATGAAAGACAAAATGTTAGAATAGGAGTGTATGAAGTTGGGAGCTGATTATGGAAGGAGTCCCTTGAGCCCAAGACTTGGTGGGTTTTAGAAGAGGGGGTGCCCAGAGAAACCAGGGCTGCTAACAGAAGAGTCTGGTCGTGGGGAAACAACGTGCGATGATGATCCGAAGAGTTGACGTGCGTTGCAAGCAGACATCATCTAGCAGCCTCACATGGCAAATAAATTCTCAGGAACCCTAACAGACCATTCTTGGAGGTGCTGTTTGGATGCAAATAGGCATGTTCATGTTCACAGGACGTGGTGTCCCACCTGCCTGGGGGCTTTGTCGCCGTGTGTCTGAGTTTGGGAGCCCTCTTGCTGCTCAGTGGTGCAGACCAGCCCGCCCTGTCAGCTCTGCAGCTTTAGCAAGGCTGGCTGGATGACTGAAGACCTGCCCCCTCTTTACATCTTGCCTGCACCTTCTTTTAGCTTCTGACTGACAAACTCTAATGAGCAGGAGCGCGTTTTAGTGCCCTGTGTAGTGAATTGTCAATAAAAAAACAAATTGCTTTGTACAGATAAGGTAATAACGCAGCTTGTGTAGGCACAGCTGATGCTAGGGGCTTCGGCTGAGAGCCAAAGGCTTGCCTGTGTTCAGGCTGTAACACATCCTTGTCATATGTTTCTTTCCCCACTCCTCTCCCTGGTCAATAATGTAATTTGGGATGACCTTGCTTTGTCTTTACTGTGCTGTGGGGTGGCTGAGACGCAGGGCATGAGTTGACTCTTGTATTGCAGGGGGGAAAAAGAATAAATGGGCATGTGAAGTAGGGCTGGCCCAGTAGTGCTGCATGAGCAGAGGTGCATCAAAATGGAGGGGAGGATTAAACCCTTTATCCTACTCCCCTTGGGTGGCTGCTGAGCTGGGCAAGAGACTTTCAGCATCCTCAGGGAGAAGAGCTGTCCGTGACCAACATCTGTTATGTGGGGAGGCCGTAACCAGATCAGAGGGACTGCAAAGAGCAGCCATGGTGACTGAGGCAAAAAAGTTGCGTTGTGATAGAAGATTGCAGGAATTAAAGCCTGAAATAGGCTTGACTAAGTGACGCCTAACAAGAGCCAAGAAGATGTCGCATTCTGCAAAATGTCTGCATGGAGGAACCGATGGAAAGGGGCGGAGAATTGACTAGTGTGGCTGAAGGCCTGAGACGTGGAGACAAGGAAACCAGGAGAAGCCTTCAGCCAGTGCAACTGGAGATGAGGAAATGAGGAGAAGCCTCCTGCCAGTGCAATCGGTTTGGCTGCAAAAGCCTCTCCCTGGAGAAATGGAGGCAGCTCTGCGTTTTTCAAGTAATGAACACTCGACTGGACAAATGGCCACTAAATACACTGCAGGGAGCAGCCCTGCAGCGGCTCTGAGCTGGGCTGAGCGGCTGCCTTGGTGTTCTGGGGCTGCTGCTGCTGCCTGTGCAGTATGTTGTGTGCACCGCGTCTGCTCGGGGGCTTCGCTGCTGTCCTGCTGCTGAAGGGCACGGTCAGCTCGGCTGCCACCCGGCCGGGACACGAGCTGCAGGCCCAAGAGAGCTGCTGCTCTGACGTGGCTCCTAAGTGTGTGAAACAAGAGGACTCCTGCCTGCTTCACAGCACGAGACTACTGCAACTGCTCCCCAGTGCTCCCAGTAAGTGCTCCCAACTAGGGATTTAATGGACAAGGACACTGAGCTCCCTCCGGAGCAGTGTGTGACAGGAAAGCAGGCAGCTGGCAGTCTGCTCTATTCCTTGCACTCTGCACTATCTTAAAGCAAAAAGAAAATTGCTCAGCACTGAATGCCCATTTTGTCCTTTTAGGGATCCTTAAGGAAGACTTTTTTTCTTCTTCTTTCTCTCTCCTTCTAGTAGAAGCATCTCCTGAAGCTGCTCCGTAGAACTGGTGGCCACGCTGTAGCCCCTCGCAGCCTGTCCCCCCGAGCGGCGCTGCGGGGGCTGCCCCCTTTGAGCCCCGGCTGGTCTGGGGAATAGTCAGGGCCTCTACCCCAAACCTGCAGCTGCCTGCACAGCTGGGCTCTCCTCTCGTGCACGTGCACCCACATGGCACCTATTGCTTGTTACTACAAGAGTTTCTCCTTTTCTGTCCTCCTGAAGGATGCAACCCGGGCCGCAGGCTCTGGGTGACCCTGCATGCCATTCTCTTGTCGCACGAGTCCCTCTCGTTTCTGGTGGCCTTTCTCTGGAGCCATGCTACGTGTTGGCACTGAAATGCTGCACTACCCACAATGAATTTATAAGGGTGAGAGCCAGTGGGGCGGCTGCAGTTCAAGTCTGTGTTTTGGGTTATAAATTTCAGTTTCTGAGCACTCTGTCACTGCTGGTGGAACAGTCGCGATGCTGCCTGCCTGCCAAGACTCAACATGGTGTTCGGTGAGGGGGCCAAGCGACGAGAGCTCCGTGTCACCCGGCCGAGCCCCAGGAGCCTGGCGAGGCTCAGTGTGACAAGAGAGTCTGTCCCAACCTCGTGCCTGTACGTGTAAGTGCTGTGATGGGAGGGGAGGGCAAGTCCTGGCCCCCAAGCCCCCCTCGTGGATTGCACCGGCTACTTGGGCACTTTGCAGGAGTTTTCCCCCTAATCCCGGCCAAGGCGGCCGCTTCTGTGGCTCACAGCAAAGCGCGGAGCCGGTCGTCTCCTGCCAAGCCTCTCCCAGGGCACATTTGTCCCTGGGGCCATAGGAGATGCATGTCGGGATGCAGCTCCAGTGGCAGGGCAGCCTGGAGCCTCCTCCGGGCACATCCCATGGGATGCAGAGCCGCGGGTCCCATGCCTGGTGACCCGTGAGTGCCACTCCGCTGCTCTCGGTGCCAGCGCCGCGCCGGCCTGTCTGGCGGAGCAGCCACCGCCTGTGCCAAGGATTTCTTTGGCTCTTTTTTTTCCCTCCCCTGACTCAATCAGATTGCTAAATATTAATCTTAAAATAGCGGCTATTTTTGTAGCTGATATAATTAATAGTGCGCGCGTGTGTACGCGCAGCCGCCGCTGGAGCCCTCGCCTGGCTCCCGGGCACCGGCTCTTGCTGCTGGAGCATCTTGTTCTGCTTGGGCTGGGGGCTCTGCCCCGGGGGCTCTGCCACGGCAGCGGTGCCAAACGCAGGGGGGCTTCTCCCCCCTCCTAATGTAATGCGTCAAAAAATAAATAAATAGGAAAGTGGAAGCAGGGCTGAGGTGGCAGCACGGGGTGACGCGGGGCCGGGGCCGCCTCCACGTGGCGCTTCCTGGGGCTCGGCCGGGGAAGTCGCCGCTGCAGCGCCCGGGGCTGGGCAGGGCGCACGGGGCACCCGATGCCCAGGGCCTGGTACCGGGGCGGATGCCTGGGAACAGCCTCTGCGGATCCCCTTTCCTGCTGCTGTCCCCACGGATCCCCCTTCCTGGTGCCGGCCCGCCGTGCGCTTGGAGCTGCCCGCCTTCCCCGCCGCTGGAATGCGCTCCTGCTCGCCCCGGGAAGGGATGGCTTTGGGAGCGAGCCGGGCTTTCCTCGGCCGCGCGGTGCAATGTGGGCAACGGCAGCCGCTGCCCCCGGTTAATGAGAAGCCAGCGCTGCCCGAGGCTGCCGCGGGGCAGCTCCGCAGGGAAAGGGGGGCTTGGCCCAGCACGGCGCCTTTCCCGGCCTGTCTCCACGATGAACGTCTGCTTTAAGCGACTGCCCTTTCCAGGTTGGCGAGCGGGAAGAGCTCCCGGCGCTGGGAGCTGCTCCAGGCCTGCCTTGAGCCTCCCTCGCCTCAGCCTCTGTGTGCCGGAGGCCCGAGGCACTGCGGCCCTTTCTCCCTCCAGGTGGGCAGCGGCGGGTGCTGCCTGTGCACGGGGTGATGCGGGACCCCCGGCAGCCTCGTGGGACCCCTGGGAGCCTCACAGGACCCCCGGGAGCCTCACCCCCCCTATTTCAACCACATGGTGCAGTCATTGCAGCCAGAGCTGGAGGAGCTGCTGGTTCAGCCGCTGCCGCTCGCCCAAGCCGTTGCCGTGGCCATGAAGGACACGGCAGCATTTCCAGCCACCTCTCCTTGTCCCCCCTGCTCCCTGGGCCTTGCAGGCATCTCCTGGCGTAGCCTGCCCCACATTTTTCCCCTTCCTTGGCTGCTGACACAGCCGTCCTGGCATGTCCGGGCAGCTCCGCGTTGCAACACACCAAGGGAGGGCAAAGCCTGGATTTACCGTCTGCAAGGGCCATGGCGCATGAAGGTGCATGCCCGGACACGGGGCGCTTCCCCAGGGACTTAAAGACCCGGGCCATAAAGGCTGGAGAGGAGCTGAGTCCTGGCGCTGTTAGGATTGAGCCTGGGGGTTAAACCCTTTGGGGAGCGTGCGGGTCTCCAGGGAGCCACGGAGGCTCGCGGGGACCAAAGTGCCGGGAATGGGGGTGCGCTCCCAAGTTCCCACCAGGAAGCAGGGGCCAAGACGGGGGTCCCATCCCTGCATCCCCCCCCACCAAAGTGCGGAGCATCCCCCGCGCAGGGAAGGGGGGGGGGGGGGATGCGGAGAGGGGGGCGGGTCCTTCCCACGCGCGGCCGCGTCGCGCGGGGGGCGGACCGGGGCGGGCCGGGGGGGGGCCGCGCGCGCGCCG
>JAVCKT010001286.1:0-12015 GCA_032273925.1 Rhynchotus rufescens | reverse complement strand
AAGAAAGAAAGAAAGAAAGAAAGAAAGAAAGAAAGAAAGAAAGAAAGAAAGAAAGAAAGAAAGAAAGAAAGATAAAGGCCAGTACTTTCTTTTGTGCTTAAAGAAAGTGGCAGCAGCAGCTGGAAGCCTCTACATATCAGCAGAGGAAGGCAAGGCATTGCTTCCTCAGTAGCACACTACTAATGTGCCTCTGCCAGGCAGTGAAAGGAGAGAACAGCACTGCAATTTTTTGCGAACATCTAGGTGTGGGAAAAGCATGTACTGTGTATGTTGTTTTTCTTCTAAATCTGACCCAAGTGAGTTTTGGCTTGCAACTTGGAAGGGAAATGCTCATAAAAAGTGGTGCGGCACAGATGAAGCCAGTTCTGTGTACAAAAAAAAATATTGCTGACAATGCATTTTATTGCATAAAAGACTGAAAGACTATCTTACAGAACCTTTCTTAGAAGTAGGATCTTTTGTAGAAGGTTTTTATTTGCTTTTGTTTGTCCATTTGTTGATTGGTTTTATTTTTTATACATGGGCCACCTTCAATCCACATGATTCTAAACTGTCATAAAGCATGAGCTACTTCAGTGTACAAATACATTTGGTAATTCTACTATAAAAGGAAAATCCCGACTAGAGTGCAAAACCCAAACAGGCTTTGCAATTTGCATTAGAGAGGTCCATAGCGGAGCACTATTGGAACATAAAGATTTCATAAAACAATAAATCAATATAATAAATAAATAAACCTGATGATGGACAGCCAATTCTCAAGTTAATAGTAGAAAAAAGTTTGACTTATGTTTTCATATTTTATAAATAATCCTATTTTCCCAAGAAAGTATATTCGAGTATTTAAGAAGAACTTACCTGAATACTACAGAAATATAGTCTCCTGGTCAGTTAGGCACAAAAACCTATCACAAAGGAAAATGTGATACTATTTCACCAAAACAGTCACAGAGAAATATAAAATGCCCAGTTTTTGTCCAAAAGGCCCTCTGTCCCCAGGGGAGTTTAACTGAATGGAAAGAAGCTTGTGTTTGTCACTAACAGTCCATAGGAGTTTGGGTTGTCACTACAGCTATTGATCATGCTGACAGCACCCTTTTTACCACAAGGCACTGCTTTTGAGCTGGCTCCCCAGCTTGCCCCAGGTCTGTGAATAGAAGAACAATGTATGCCATCTTCCGTCACGGCCCCTGTCCTGCACAGCTTGGCTCTTCCTGAGGCCTTAGTCAACTTTAACAGAGAAAGGGGCATTTTTTTCCCCCTATACTGCTTCAGAATATCGTAACTGTATTGAGAATAAACCTAATTACCTAAGAAGCAAAGCACAACAGAGGAGATTGCAAAGAGCCACCCTCAGCAAGAGGCAAGCTCCAAGCTTTACCCTTTGCTAATGCCTTTGAGGCCCTACTTTGAGCCACAAAGACACAAATGTAAGAACATGAAATCAATCCTGCCAGATCAGACCAAGAAGTCTAGCACAGAGCTGTGTCTCTGACAGTAACCAAAAGCAGATGCTAAGGGAAGTTACTTAAAAGGATCATGTAAGCTTATAGGATGCTTCCTCCGTGTTGATACATTGCTCAGACGAGGACATGAGAGAGGTTGAAGTTTCCTCCTGCACCTAATGTATGAGGAACAGATGCCAGACAAAGATGAGATTTGTGTACTTTTATCAGAGTTCCTATTAAAAAGACTTAATTCTTCAAAGTAAGACTGAAGATTGCCTGATGAAAATAAGGTGATAATGCTCCCCTGTGTACAACTTTTTGCAATTTAGAAAGGAACATCAATAGTCCAGGAATGGCAGCCAAATCAGTCTGAAAACCACAGCAATGATGACAACAGCTCTTGAAGAAACTACTTCAAGGATAGATTTGCCTGGATAAAAGGTCATGTTTCTAGAAAGTCTTTGCAATTCCTTAATTAAATTGGGAGGAGCAATCACCTTTGAATGGGTATCAGCAACAGTTCAGCTTGAGGGAACTTTCTTTTATTTATTTGGTGTGATAAAAAAGGCAAATCGTCAGATCCAGGGTGCAATTGCACTTACAGAATACACAGCTAAAAAGTGGCTATTTTGAACAACTTGACTGAGAAGATGGAGAAATGCTTGAAGGGGTTGTACTCTTTTAACAGGTCCTTGAGGGAGCAGGCTGAAGAAAATAGGGTAATAATTATGAAAAACTTGTTAGAAAGTCCACCTGAGACAACGTGCACTGGAGCAAAACACACCCATCCTGATAGATTTTGTGAAGGGCAGCACAGTGTAAGCCACCAGGTAGAACAGTATGGCTACACCTAATTACTAAAATGGAGCTACTGTCTTGTGACAGATGCCAAAAAAATGTTACGGAGGGAAAAAAAAAAAAAAAAGAGGAACTGAGACAGAATTTGGAGAGTAATGGATTTGGCAGAGAAGTATGCAAATATCAGTGTGATGGACATCTCACCTAGGAGAATGCTAGGAGTTGCTACTTGTGTAATTCAAGTACAGCAAATCATACGGCTCAAATAAGACTCATCCAAGAGTACCAAAGGAAATAAAGTGTGAAATAGCAGAGACACCAATAAGGAAGCTGAATATAATGGCCAGTAAACTTAGAGCATAGGAAGAAAAAGCTATTTCACCTGGTTTGTAGTCAAACTGAAGAATTCACTGTTGGAGTAGGGTCACTGAATCAAATCCAGACTACAAGGTAAAAAGAGTTGGTTCATGCTGTGGCTTAGTGATAACTCTGTGCTTATTCAAGCCGCAGGTAATCTGCTCTCAGGTTTTAGTACATAAAGATTTAAAGAAGGAAAGGGAGGAAAAGGAAAGGAGGTTAGAAAAAAAAGGAGTCACCTGCCATTTGTAGTACAGATGGTTGGTACATTTTTTTATCAAGGATTTGTCATCCTTTGCAGAGTCACACTAGTCATTCCCAATGACCAGTGGCTATTTTTGATTGGTCAGACTTGTCAGCTAGAACAGATTATTTGTTCTCCTTAAGTATGTTTTTCTGAAAAACCTCTGATCTTTGGTCAGCTTTTTGTTAAGCTTTACTACAATTAATGTATTACTGTGACAGAGGCTGCTGGCCAATGGCTTGACTCTGCTCACAGGGAAAAGCGTTCAGAGACCTACCTCTAGTGCCTCTACATTAAAGCATGGAGCTTGAGCAGCGGTCAAGATGAATTGCAAGGTCACGACTGGTCACAGCCTACAATGTAAGCACTGTCACAGAGATTTTGGGGACTACTTGTGTGATAAAGGCTGTCACGGATGGATACAAGATGTTTAAGGAGGGAAGAAAAGAAGGGAGACCTGCACCATGTGTGAAGGAGGTTCTTGACTACACAGAGCTCCAGTATGAAATCAGATATTTGTCTGTATATGGCCTTTGGAAAAAGACCAATTATCCTGGGGATATTGTGTATAGGGTGTCGGTAGACCACTTCACCAAAAGGATTAAGTGGATAAGGCTTGCTACAAGTAACAGGAAGAAGACTCCTGACTGTGCGCCCTCCCTTCAAGGAGAATTTCAACTGTCTCCTGCTCCGTTTCCTGTTCACAAACAAGGAAGAACTGACAAATGTGGCCGTAGCAGGGTAGAGTGACCAGGAGTGAGCTCAGTATCCAGAGGGAGGCCGGAGGGGTAGTTAATACGGACTTCAGGAACTAACCATGGCAGGCAACAAAGGAAACAGGGAAAGGGTTAGGAAAAAAATGTGTCCCTAGAAAAGCTACTCAATATGTCTGTGTGGGATTCACCAAAGGTGCTGGAATATGTAGGAGAAGTGATTGCAACGCCATCTGTCATCTAGGAAAAAAGGTGGCAATCTCTGATGATTGGCTATTGGTGTTATATCCATCTGTAAGAAAGGCAAAGGAGGACAACCTGGGGAACTATGGGCTAATCTGTCACTGCAGAAAGGAGGTCACCCAAAGGCTACCAAGATGGTTCAGAGCCTAGTGCACTCCTTCCAGGAGAAGTTGGGAGAGGTGGGGGTGCTCAGTGTAAAGCATAGGTTTAGGGGTTGTCTGGTGGCAGCCTACAGCTACTTAAAGAGAATTTACAATATTATGGAGCCAAAATCTTAGAGAGGCTGCAGTATCTCTACTCTTGCAGAGTGGTCAAGACTTGACTAGGCAAAGTCATACCTGACCTAATCTCCTCTTGGTGATATTTTGTCTTTGAGAAAGTTGAATTCAGTGAGTTTCAGAGGCTTCTTCCGACAAACACTATGAATTAATGACTACCTGAAGCTGAAGAACATTGTATTTTTCAGCACAAATATTTTTCATATACTATGGGTATTTCCACTGCATCAAAAAGGACTAGTTTAGATTTAGTCCAGAAGCTACAGACCAATTTTTCTCTTATCCTTTGCCCTGAAGGAAAGACTGGCAGGGGAATTATGCTTCTGTAACTTGGCAGGAGACCTATAGCTTAGAATAAGACTTATTTTCATGCTAGTTTGTCCTGTATCACCTTTGCTAAGAAAAAGTACATGTTTTGCTTTGCAGTATCACTTCATTTGAAAGGGTAGCCTTGAGTTAGTAGCAACAGTGAAGGTCAGGAGATTAGAGAGGAAAACTAATTGCATGCTATAAACACACCACATATACTTCATTCTGCACCAGGGCTTTTATCAACTCTTGTTTTATCAGAAATCAGTCCATCCCTTCATAGTTTACTTGTTCATGGGATAAAAAATTAGAGTTTGCAGTAGTAAATATGGAAACTATAGCTATAATTCACCAGTCCTTTTATCTCTCATAAGCTTGCATTATTCACCAGAGAAGCTCCATGTATCTCTCATTTTACCAGTGAATGTGACATTTATTTCTATAAAAAATTTATACAGATAAACATACTTATGAAGCTGAGTCTGCAGACATACCTTGAATGACGTCTCAGAGCAGTTGTACTGAAAAGACTATTGGTCATTTGTAGCTTCAATAGCTTCATATAGCTAAGAAAAACATTAAAATAGCCAGAGGTCTTCTGCTGCTTGGATCCCATAAAGTAGCAAACTTTAGGGCTATAGTCTCTGTCTGAATCCATTAATCGTCCTTGTCTTCAGTGCACTTTCCTTCAGCTCCAGTGAGAAACCCACACGTAACTAGAACACACCCTTTCAACAGCAACATTTGGTTTTCTTTCACAGTCGCCTAAGCTTGAAACTCAGGGGAAACATGTGATTACCACCAAAAAGGAGATCTCGGCCATCCACCACATTCTACACAAGGACTTTTCAGACGACTGTTATTTACCCAGCATCATAGGAAATATCTAGTGCTCCTGAAACACTGTACAGGGAGGAGAAAAGACAAGACATGCTCTAAGAAACACGTAAGAAAAGAGCAGCAGAGAACAGAGAGAAGGAGGACAGAGAAAGGAACAAAACCTCAAAGATCAGTCTCCTGTGGGACTAAGCCTTGCTTGCCCGTGGCAGGGTGCCACGGGGAGCTGTGCCTCAGCAGCAGCACTGGGAAGCTCAGATTTCCCCAGTGGGGTGAGGGCTCTCCCCGACCCACGTGCGTAGAACAAATCTCAAGGTGCAGCCCTCTCCTTGGTTGTGGGGAAGGAGCATGGGGGAGCTGCCAGCACCCTCAACCACCTCTCCCGAGCACCGCTGGACCCACACTATGGGGTCACGAGCCCATCGGCTGTATCTTCTGTTTATTTATTTACTTATTTCCTTTGGATGTTATTATAAAGCAGTCCTTTCTGTTGGAGCATTGCCTTTCCTGCCTTGTTGTGACATAAAATCACATTGAACCAAATGGCTTTGGCTAGGAGGTTGGAGAGGAATTAACCGTACCAGTTTTAACAAGAATATGCATAAACATCCCCAGCCTTCATGTACTGCAAAAGCAAGCTTGCTTACTCATGTTAAGATATTAACAAGCTATTTTCAAGATAGGATATGTCCCACTTTGCAGCTTTCATATATGAAACATTTTCAGCACTCCGCATGTCTCTCAAAGCTGGCTCTTCTAAACCTAACTGCCTCCTTTTCTTCACTGCTAATACTTACAACTACCTGCCTTAAACCACATTAAATAAGTATTATTTGTGTATGGCTTTAATGGGATAGAAAAAAGGCCTAACTTTGTCAGTGTGTTGCTACTGATTTAATTAGTGTGTATTTGCAAACCAGAAAAGCACACACCATATCTTCCTTCTGTCTCCTGCTTGCTCTCTGTGTCTGCTGACAACAACACATGGGTAGTACTGGAGCTGCTAATTCTCTGCTTGTAGCACTTAATGCTCTTGCCAGCGCACTCATTACAGGAAAAGAGTCTGAGGCTCAAGCTCATCCCTAGAGTAATCCAGCGTAGCACTGACTAAAGTCAATAAGAGTTGTGCCTGCCTATGCCAGAGCTGTGTTTATCGCTGAAGCTGTCTCCAGCCCAGAGATGCCCGCTCTGTTTACTCTGTCCTGCCATGTCCTGTATTATCAGGAGAGAGGAAGACACGGAAAGTTTACACTGTTGTTTTAATGCCTGCCAATAACAGGGCTGGAGATTCACAGCATTGAGACCAACTCGTTCAGCGCAGCTGCACCGAGTGCACCATCTCGGCACGGCAGCCTGGCCCTGCAGGGATCTTTCAACGTGCTCTTCGAGGCTGCACTAGCAAAGCTGGTAATATGCAGCCTGTCTTACTCGCTGGCTTGCTTAAAAAAAGAAAATTAAATACATTTCTCATATGATTGGATCGTGCAGTTTTTTCCACACCATTAAATAAAATGTTGCTCCAGTTTATCAGCATTTCCAAAGAAAAAGCATTTCTTAAGCTAAACTAATGGAACTGTGTGGGATATTCTGCTTGTGCACATTGTATTTTCTTCTTTAATGCATATGATGTTTCTTCTATTGTGCCAGCAACTTATTTAAGGTAGAAAGTTGTTGACTTCTTCATCTCTTACCAGTATAAATTGAGTCATTCTTCTTGGTTCTGTAGCATCAGACCAGCATAAGGCAAGAGAAAATCATGCTCTGCCTGATCCACCCTGTAAAGAAAGAAAGAGCAAACTTGCACTGTGAACAGCTGAATTACAGAAAGCTGCTTTTTTAATGTGCATAGAGTGACAGAGGCTGAGACACATAATATCAGCAAAGTTTCAGGAGTAATTAAGAAAAATAGTTGCATGTGACATGCATCTTTTGCCAGCAACAAGCATGAGAAAGAAGCTCTTTCAAGCAGGAGGATCTCTTTGTTCATGTATTATGCACACACCTGGGCATGTACATGGGTTAATGGCAGGGCAAAAGGAGTCTTAGTGCAAATGTGGTAGCCGGAGCAAAGCAAATACAAAGGAAAGCTATACTGACAGACAGACAGAAAGGTTTAATGTTAGCCATCGGAGCTGCTGGAACTGATACTTTGAGCTAGGGTTTCTTAACATTAAGGCTTCCTTCTCCTTCTTCCTGAAAAGCCTATTACATAAGTCTAGTTATTGGGTTAGACTCATTTAAAATCCAGCCTTGTGTCACCTATTAAACTAACAGATGTAGATCTACAGATGGATGAATTACTACTAGCTTCAAAGATGCTCGATTCTTGTAAGGGGATTGAGGTGTTGTGTGATGGCTGGGATTTTTTTTTTCCGTTGGCTTATCCACAGGAGAGATACTTTGCTAGATACTAACTCACTTGGCCTTTTTGTCTCAGTCAGAAATTTTCTATTAAAAATAAAAAATGATCCTAACAGGGAGATACCGAACATCTATCGCTTAATCTCTGGGGTCCCTTTAGCCAATTTGAAAGTCAACATTGGAAGAGGCAATTTTTTGCTGTTTGTTGCAGTCTGATCTCCTACTGCTGTTTAAATTGGACCAACAGATGAGAGTTTTACATTTACTGTACAGTAAAATGAAACTAGTTCATGTATGTTTTACATGATTTACACTGGAAAATGTGATTGCATAAAAAAAATAAGTGCAAGGGACTATAAGAAGATTTCCTTAGCATACAAAAATAGACACACACATTATACAATAATAAAAAAAAAAAAAACTGTCACTATAAATTCTGGCTTCAAAAGGTCAGAACCTTAACATTTTTAGAGGTTATAAACCTACACTTGGAGAAAGATCTGTTTTTGCTGCTGTGTAACTCTATATGAGAGTAGATCAATTATGTGCACCCGTGCAGCGCAGTCTGTGAGCATGCATGTGCCATTATACCCGTACTGTGATCTATGTGCATTATAATGTGGTGTTGTGCCTGGTAGGACATTCAAAAAGAAAACACAAAACAACCTGCTCTTAAAGATTCTTGATCAAAACAATAGAATGAGGTGAGGTGCAAGGGTTTGGGTACTACTCTCTGACCAAAGCATAATCTCCAACATAGTCCTTACATGTTCTGAAAATGCCAATTGATTGAGTGAGGATTTATTGTTTTGGAATGAACATTTTTTTTTTTGTAGTTCTTCAAGAAGAGGCAGAAACCTGGATGATTTTATCAGTGTTTGGAAATGTCCAGAGGGAAATGTTAGTCTCACAGGTGATCCCAGAGAAACAGGTCTTGTGAGACAGCATTGCAGCATGCACCAACATGAAGCTCATTAGCTCAATGCTGCTGTTATTCGAGTCCAATAAGGAAATCACTGAATAGTTCAGCTTTATGCTTTGTTTAGAATAAAAATAAGCTAAAATCATTCGAATGACTTGCTTTAATTACATGTGCTATATTCATTTTAAAATACTAAAATCGCTAGACTGCTGCTGATTTATATCAGAATAGCTAGATGCAGGGAAACCATGCAAGGACTTGTCTTTGCTAAAAAGTCTCAGATATCATAAAATTAACACAATGTTGATAGCAAGGTAACGGAAAATGTAAACCTGCTAAAGTGGCTTTCGCTGAGCACGTCAAAGCTCACCCCAAAAGAAGAACAGTGCAGGACTGCCCTCCAGGGCACGCAAAGGTGTTAAAGAATAGATCCACCTTATTCCAAAGCACAATTTAGCGTGGCCCTGTATGAAGCAAGAGTCTTTGCTGTTGCAGAATTGCAACCTGCCAAGCAATTTGCTCGGGAGAGCTCCCGAGACGCCCAGGCACCGGTCCCTTGCAAGCTGTAAAGCTGCAGCCCCGACACGCAAGCCGGAGGGAGAGCTTAATTGGGTCCCTTGGATTTTGTGGTCTCAGGGCTCCTGTGAAGTGAGAAAACAGGACGTGTGCCCGGCTGTGGGCCCGCTGGAGCAGGTGCTGCGCGCGGGGAGGCTTCCTCAGAGAGCTGATGAAAAAAAACAATCTACTTAGAAATTTAAACATGCGGCTCGTGACACAGCAACTTCTCTGTTTTTCCCCTATGCTGGTTCAGTTTCACTTTTAGCAAAGAAAATTGAGAGTGATCTCTTAAGTATTAAATACTCATTTTGGCATAGTCAGGGCTGTTTATTTCATGTTTTGTCCAGATTTTAAGAAAAAAAAAAAAAAAGAGAAGAAAAGAAAAGAAAAAGTATTCCTTTGTATTTCCATGTGGATTTTTGAAGCTTTCTCAGCAAGTACAGTTGTAAAATTAAGAGATGTTGTATAAGGGTAAAGCCTGGCATTGTACATCTGTTAATCAAGCGTTCTGCGAAGCTTGATTAACAAGCTTCAAGCTCCAAGGTTTTGGAGCCTTTTTTTAAGATTGGGAGTTCAGTACAGAGCAAATGAAATACTAATCTTGGGGTAACCTGAATTGACTATACTAGCTCTTCTGTTTCCTTTCCTTCCTGAAGACAGGAAATCTTATTTAATAATATTAAGTTCCTCTCTTGCATGGTTGCAATGACTCGAGCTGATGTTTCACAAGTACTGCAGTTCCAGCAATGCAGCGCCTGTCCCCATTCAACATACAGCACTATGCTGGGGTTCAAATACTTAATGAAAATCACTTTTTGTTTATTTTTAACAAATAGAATCTCCATGACATGACACGTTTGGCACTGGGAAGTGCCTGTCCCTGGGCACCAGGCTGTGGGGCTGTCCCCAGTCATGCCGAAGGTGCTCAAGCCAAGATGCAAATTCACAGCCCAAACCTGCAGCTGAAACAGTTGATTATTTGGGAACAGTGGCCAAGGTCTCTCTAAAAATATTATTTCCATTTTCCCTAATCATCACCCTTCACAATGGACACACATTGACTGGGGGATTTTTTTTTTTTTTTTTTTTAATTTCAGTTCATGTCAATTTTTGGCCAGATTTACTTGGCAATTTCTCTTTAAAATATTGTTCTCTTCTTTGGCAGTTATTCCTGTACATACAGTCCTTGGAGACAATTCCTGAGAATAGTTTTAAAAAAAAGCAGGAGGAGGAGGGGAGGAAAGGAATAAAGCCACCCTGTAAAGGAACACAAGGCACATTTATGTCAAAAAACTCTTGTTAGTGATTTCTGAACCACTTTTGTCACTGAAATTTAAAGCGAGAATAACAAAACCCTCCTATAAAGGAGGACTGAAACATTGTTTCTCCCTTTTACCGCTCTGTATTATCATGTCACTCCAATTCAACTAAAGCTGTGGAGAGGGAGGGAACCACATTCTCAATCCCTCTGATTTTTGTAGCAGACCTAATTTTAGATCTGTTGTGTCAAGTTTTTCTAAACCTGTCAGTTTAATTTGGCAGATGCGGGTTAATGGAGACCTACTGAAAGCAGGGCGAAAATCTATCTGGGTAGCAGAACATAATTCATGACTTTCACAGGGCAGCAGTAAGGTAACAGATAAATGTCTCTTCCTTGAAGTGGTAGCAGGAAGCAATAGACAGAGCAGAGGTACCTGTTAAAAAAAAAAAAAAAAAAACTAAAAAAGGAAGAAAAACGTTAATGGTCATGGAAAGAAGAAAAAAAATGCTGCTACATTAGATGGTCCCTTATCTTTAAATTCTGAAGTGGCAGCTGCTAAAAAAAAAAAAAAAAAAAAAGATCAAGACAGGTAGTGCAGCAGAAGGCAAAGGCTTAGGGACAAAAGGCTTTAAATGGAAGCAGAGCACTCCAGGCACCGTGATACAAATCAGCAGTGGTGGAAGAAGCCTTTCAAGAAAAATAATTTAATATTTGCTAAATAATTTGTAAGAATTATTACAATATTACTTAGCTCACTTCAGCCCCAGACTTCCAGTGAGTCAGGAGTCCGGAAAATGCTGTCCTGACTGGACATGGGTCCATTTAGGAAACTTAATACATAAATCTAATCTATAGAGAGCTGAGGGATATTCAACATTCTAATTAAATTATATTAATTCTACAGGGATTTTCTTTCTGGTAAAAAATTTTACAAGTGAAAGTTCACAGCGGCAGAGCCCATGGTATTGAACCTGAGGAACCCACTGAGACAGCTGAAATCCCACATTTCCCTAAAGGAATTAAGAGGAATTTAAGCCCTTTAAGCCCTTAAGGGGCTAACTTTCCAAGAGCTCTCCTCTTTGAGATAGTTACCCTTTCACCAACGCACACTCATCAAACCTATTTGTGAAAGTGGATCATGCCCCCACTGGTGACAAAAGCCTGGAGCACTGTGGCAGAGTGACCTCGTGCACAGCCCGGGGTTTCCCCAGTGGCACCCTGACCCACTCTGTGTGAGTGGTCATGACTGTGACATGGGTCTGACTATGAGTCCAGTGGGGCAACACTGTGGGCAAGGGAAGAACCTCCATCCTACAGCCATGTCTTGCTCACAGCATAACTAAATGTAAAATCCATCTTGTTTACGTTTCCTAAGAGTGAAGAAGAAATGCAGATACTACCACAGTTCCTTCCTAACTAGGTTTTCTGTTTGTAGAGGATCCTTTGCAGGACATACTACTAGCTGGCAAGGAAGCAGGGTTGACCAACAACCCACAATCACGTGTTTGTCAAGTCTGGCCTCATATAACTTCTCTTTATAGCAAGAAAAGTTATAAATGCTGTTCTTTATATGGCCAAAATGGTGTACAGAAATGACTAAAGAGTCACCTATTAAGGCAGAACACTGTTGCACATTATGAAACCAAGATCACTAGAAAAGAGAGGTGAAACACAGTCCAGATGGTT
>JAVCKT010001284.1:0-22102 GCA_032273925.1 Rhynchotus rufescens | reverse complement strand
ATAAGTGAAGGGAAATATCTTCTCAGTACCAATGCTAGAGGTGTGTTGGGGAAAATCGAGAATAGATTGTTTTGTGTGTATCAAACAAAGGAGTATTCTTTTTGGACAAGAGAATTTGAGTGTAAAGTCACCTTGAAGTTTGATACAGAGAGCAGACACCAATGCAGCCATCTGCGCCACTCCTCTGCAAACTGCAGGGACCAAGATTTTCTCCTCTTCAGTTCACAAAATCTGCAATTCTGCTTTTAAAAGACTCGCTTTAATTTCCATTCCCTTTCAAACAGGAAATTTAATAGAGCTGTATGGGAAGACATTTACTGGAAGATATGAAACCCTGGACTTCAATGTAGATTATATCGATGGGTAATTATATATAAGCTGCTACCTGACCCAATCTCTGTAAACTGGCATTTCTTCCATCAGCCTCTTTGACAGCAATAAATTGCAGCCAGTTGGCCCAGAATTGCCATTTCCTTCTTTTGTGGTTTATTGCAGCTCATGAGTTGGGCTCCAGCAAACTTTGTTAATCTAATTGCAACTGGTCCATTAAGCTAGTTGGTTTGTTTACTGGCAGCACAGTCAATCACAGCTCAGTGTGAATTGTACTGTAATTGCATCTGGTTGTTGTAGATTTTATTTTGGCTAGCAAATTAAAATTTAACTAATTAAAATAATGTCAGAATCTAAAAGTTAAATAAATTTTCCCTTTCATTTGCATTTTTAGAAATACTTTAGTTTGAAGCAAACACTCCCATGGTGAGTCAAAAGGCAAAGCAGAAGAATTTTGAGACAAAAAAAAAAAAGTTTGCATTGCTTCAATACTTCTCTGGCCACTTTTCTCCTTTCAAGAAAGGTTTCATTTTTTTCTGCTCTTTTTTGATTATGCATGATACAGAAAAGCAGGTAAATTTCCAAATTTTTTGATTCTGGGACAACAGGACTTTAAGCACAGTGAGTCCAAAATAGGTTTGAATTTGATCAGGACCAGACTTCATATTTCCATACCTATTCCATACATATATTTCTAAAAACTCTCTGGCTTCTATTTTCCTTACTCTTATGACCATGGCAGTGGATCACTAAGCCCAGATGGATACTTCAAACAAATTATTAATCTATAGTTGCTCTAGCATTTTAAGGATAAGTTCAAGACCCAGGGAAGCTTAATATCCCTACTAGTTACCTAGAAATTCCAATTACTGTTTTGCACACATGCAGATGTTTGACCACTGTATGTTTCCTAACTATTCCTCAGACTGAGTGGAAAATTTCCTTGCTAAATGTCTAAATTTTCTGCTAATGAAAATGTCTGTTGCAAATTCCTGGCATATTAATTGCACCTGATATCAGCCCTACATTTTTTTCCTCTCTGGAAACCCATGAATGTGTCCTTTGTTCAATATTAATTAGCCTTTGATGGACCTGTGAGATCTTTGATCAATGTGAAGAAAGGCTGGAGTATCTGACTTTGGATTGGATGTGACTGTGTGCTTCATTGCCACATTACTCATTTACAGCATAACCTCACTCATAACTAACAAGGAAATGGACTCCAAATATTAGCATACCTCACCAGTGCATACTGTTGCTTCACGAGAATGCTTGTCCCATACTTGTTTGTTTGCTGGTAACTAGGTACTAGGAAGTACTAGGAGGAACTTGGACTTGTTGTCCTTGTGCAGTATGCTCTTGGTGTCCCTGCTTGAGTAGGAAAGTTGGACTAGATGATTACTAGAAGTCCCTTCCATCCTCAACCATTCTGTGATTCTATAACTTCACCAAAGCCATGTGTAACTCAGTTCACACTCAATAAGACTCAAGGCAAAAGAGGGAACAGTTTTTATACTTATGAAGGCATTCTGCACTCTTTTTTTCAGGCTTTGTATGGGATATAATGGTCCAATGATGTTAAATCAATTATTTCACAATCCTACAATACTTTTTAAAATTTTCCTTAAAATAAAGCTATCTGAATACTAGAAAACTCTGTTAATAAAACCTCTTATAACTGCACTCTCAAGTCTAGGTCATAGCAAAGTGTTTGCATTATAGTAGGTTTTTAATTACATGTTTCCCTTAATTGCCTGTTAATTCTCAAAGAATCATTACTACCCTTTGCTGCTTATGCTAATTACTGTTAATTTATTGCTCCCACCTGATTCTTCTTCTCCAGTGGAACTTGTTTCTTTCCCTAATGGTTCTTCAGGGTGGAAATATTCCAGTTTACTCTTAAGAGTTTGATCTCTAGCAGAAGTTGTTTGCTGGGGTGTCTCAGTTCAATAAAAGATCAAAATTTCAACTGAGAAGCTCTGTATCTTGTCTTAAAGTTGTGTCTTTCCTGTTTTCTTTCTACCTAGGCCAGCTCTCCTTGTATCAGAAGGAGATGGATGGACCAGTCTCTGCTCTTTTGTTGACAAACCAGCAGGACACATGTTAGTTTTGACTGACATTTGGTTTGTACTTATACAAAGAGTCGCCACGGTTTGTGAAAAAAAAATATTGGTTATTGGCAATTTTTTTTGCTTTTTCCTAATATGAAAGAATGACAAGGTGCTGTCTGCCACTTGTATGGTTGGAGTGGATGAGGGCTGCTGTCTCTTCATGGTCATATAGGTCACAGAGGATCTGTTGGTCTAGCTGTAATGAGTGAGGACCAGAAGTTGCTTTCTGGACCAGAAGCCATGTATTATGGCCTGGCTGCATCCAGGTTTTTGTTTAGATCTCTTAAACTCCAAAACAGCGTAGCAATGTCCAAGTCCAAGCTACCTACTGAGTACAGACTTGGGTCAATGCAGTCTCTTAATAATGAATTATATTATTCATTGCCGTGTACAGCTTCTTTTATATTTTGAGCCATAAGAAAAGGTTGATTCCTGGAAAAAGGGCAGAGAAAATGTGAGATATGGCAGGTTTGTGTTGTAGAGAGTCAAGGGAAAATCCTGATTGCACAGAAATTGGTGCTAAGACTCCTATAGTCCTCAGTGGACACACTTATTTCACTGTAAAATCCCCTCTGCATCCCAGGAGCGGAACTTAAATGCAAATGTGAATTGGAGATGGGACTTGTGTTCTTCCATGGCTCCAGGAGGAGTTGGTGTAAAGCTAGCATATCTTGCTTAATTGCTACTTGTTCCTACTTACAGATTTAGGGCCATGCAGACAAACAAGTGGAGGGAAACACTGGAAAGTACCATGCTCACTGGGAGATTTTGACTAGAAAGATGGGTCTGTTCCACTTTTATTTTTTTATTTTATTTTTTTTTATTTTTTTATTTTTTGTCCTGTGTCTCCAAGAGATGCAGGAGGTGTAGAAAGACAAAATAATCTTATGTCTCCATCTTCCTTCCCCTGTAGTCATTTTGCTTTCATGTTCCCACGTTTCTCAGTAGCTCCATTCAGACTCCATGTCCTTGATTCCTGTTCAGTAACCACGGCTCTCCCAAGACCCCAAGTGCTTTACCCCTGTCTCTGCACATCATCTTTGCCATCAGAGCACTGATGCTGCATGAGCTACATGCTGCACCTTTATTGGGGCAGAATGGCAGAAGCCCTATGTGAGAGAGGTGTTTTTGCTGGAGCAACAGGTCTAGTCTTAACTCCTAGAGTCTAGGCCACATTTTGAAGTTAAGTTCTTATCTGTGGAAAGCAGGAATTCATTGCAGATCTGCCTTTGGCTCTGGAACTATATGTAACGTAGAAAAGAAAAGCATGGTCATTCTTTGCAAATAATTTTAAGTTTTACAGACCTATCTCTGTTGTCATTGATTTTTCTTTTTCCCTTTCCCTCCACAAAGAAGAGCAGTTTCCTCATGTATGGCTCTTTTCCAGCTGGTAAGCCGTAATTTACCCCCTGGTGAGAGATCAATTCTCTCCATCCCATGAGACTCTTCTCTTCCCAGAGGCACTGAAGGTCTGAAATGCCTTTCTCAAGTATTGCAGAAGGCAAAAAGGGAACAAATTTTATGTAAACTGGTTGTAGATCTATATGATCATGATCATGATCATGAGACAAGAATGGAACAACCTTTTCTCACCTCTTCTAAGGAAGCCAAGAGTGATTTTCTTAGATTGAAAACTCTGTGTTTTGCTTGGTCTGATGATTCCTCTGCATTTTTCTAACACTTTGAGAGGAAAAAGAATGACATCCTTTATCTTTCTGCAGCTATCCTATTCGGGTGGAGGGTGGACTGGGGACCCTGCAGTGCCGAGTGGAAGGCAGCCACATAGGTCAGTAAAAAGGGAGGGCAAACTCCACTTTCTTGGATATAGCCAACAGCAGTGAAGTCATTTGGCTTCTTTCATATCTTTGTTCATTTGCTCAGTTTGTTATTTTTTTCTTCTTTTCTTTACTTTTTCTTGTATGTGACGGACCTTCTCTTTCCTCTGGATTTAACATATATGAATAGGTTGGAGGCCCACGTTCATGGCCCTTCTGGTGGCAGTTTGGATCACTTGCGTTGTAGCTTCTTCATTTTCCTCACTTCTCACCATTCTGAGGAAGCTTCTGTTTGTTTTTTTCTCTTCCTGCTTGAAACAGATGACTTGGGTATGTCAGGTGAGGTTAGATAGGACCCAGAAGGTCCTATTCCAATAAAATGTAGATCTCACAGATTCAAGATAAAACAAAGCACTTATGCAAACAAATCCTACTCCTGAAAATCAGACTCAAGGTATATTATTTTAGGTATTCACAGTTCAATGTCTACGTATGATCTAAGGTTCTAAGCTCTTTATATTGTTATGCAGTTCAGTTCTTGCACATACATGGGTCTGAGATGCTGTACAATGTTCCATGTGGTCTTTTGGTGCCGTCAGAAGGCCATGATCTCCTGTAGATCCTGTGTCACATCTGTTGATGGCCTACAGGTGTCTGCACTGCTCTACAGCATCTCAAATGATGCCTGACCTAACACTAATTGTGTTGGGAGCTCACATATAGACTTCTGTATATAGTCATGACCCTATATCAACTAGAGATATGTGAAGTTCTTGATGGGATTATTGGGATTTTGAATGATTGGTTTTGTTTTTTGTTTCTAAGAGTTTTCTGGTCTGTCACTTATAGTGCATGTTGACATAATTTCTTCTCCTCTTGTAAATTAAGAATAATTCTGAAACACCTACATTTGGTAGAATAAACTCATCATGGAGCCCTTCACGTTCCCTCTGTAAAGTATGTGTATTCTCTCCACCAGGGTCCCATAATGTCAGCTTCTCAGTGTTCAACAAAGGAAGGTAAGTGAATATCTTCTAGTCCTCTGTATTTTCATGAGGGAACACAGTTGCATTTTTTTTGAATCTGAGATAAGTGTAGGAAATTTTACTGAAAATTATTTTGCTCCTTTGAAAAGAGATTTTACTAACTTGAAAAGATTTTTATTGTATTAGGGATGGAAGGGGAGGTCATTTCTCCTTCAAAACCTTCACTTTAGAGCCTTAATACTTAACATTCTTAGTATTAATACTTAATAAGGTGTTCAGTTCTCTCCAGAGAAGGTCTAAACCCAGTTTAAAGATCCATGTACCTCTTGAGCATTTTCTTTCTCTTGCAGATCAGCAGTACACAAAGATGCTTGGCTCATCAGTGCTAAACAGGACCTTTTCTTGTATCAAACACATTCAGGTATTGCACTGATCCATCTCATTGGTTGCACAGTCCCTTGGCAATTCCAGAGTAGTCTAGGAAAAAAACTTTTGTTACCAAGGATATGGTAATGTTGTGTTCTTGTTTTAGGTGTGCAGCTCCCCTAGTATGTTATGCTCTATTGTGGGCTGATTGCACAGGAAGCTGCAGGTAGAAAATAGAACAAAGACCAAATTCACATGCTAAGGCTGACTGTCCTGCCTTAGGTCATGTCCTAAATCCTCAGTGTATTATTTTTTCATCTCTTAGAGATGTCTTTGTACTCTCTGGTGGACAGATCTGAATTGGGAGTCTCATCCAGGGAAGAGCACTGTGTTCTGTAGCAGCAGTAGACTTGAAGTGTTGGATCTAGTGAAGTTTTTTATCTTTTTTCCCTCTTAAATCACACTATATTTTGTAAGATTGCAGTTTTAGTAACAGTAAGGTTTTGAAAATGGATGAATTATGAAAAAATATGTAGATCTGGAAAAATTTGCCAGCTTTGTCATTAGATTTTTTTCAACACTGTAAAAATGCAATTAGATGCTCAGGCCAGGACATTTGAGTGAAAAATAAATAATTTTTCATCAAAGAGAAAGTAAGTTTACAAGGTGACAGAGGATGGCATAAATAAAGAGCAAATATTGAAATATTTGAGTGGTCACAATAGGGATGTTTGTGATGAGATATTCAGCTTCTTTAAGGTATCCTGCAAGGACTATTAGAAAGCTCAGTAGTATTTGTAGGCTAAATTCAGAAATAAGTCAGATGAAGTCAAAATCATTAAAAAAACTTTACTTCAATTTTTTCAGAGTTCCTCAATTGCACTCTGAACATGACAGATGCAAGACTAAATAACAGTCCAGGCAATATTTCTCCTGTTACATGGCCAAGCTCCCTGCAATCCCCATGGCTGAAAGAGATGAATGAAGCATTAGAGAGTCCTATTTCATTCACAGGAGCCTGTTCCTGTTGTAAATAGTGCAAAATGCATTGCTGTGACAGACGTAGGAATGGGATCAATCTTTCCATGCTCATGTTCAGACTTCACTTTGTGGTTTTTTTTTTTTGTAGAAATAGCTTCTGTTTTTCCAGCTAGTGGAAGTCTTGGAGGAGGCACTGAGCTCACTATCACAGGGGATTTCTTTGAGGAGCCGGTGCAGGTCACAGCTGCAGGTAAGGGGAGATGTGTTAAATATTATTTTGTTCTTGTTGTGTTTTTTTTCCCCCTAATACAATGGTATTGGCATTGGCCACAGCAACTCAACCAGTAGTAATGGACAGTAAGTGAAGGAGTTGTAATTCTTGGCTTAGGAACACCTAGTTAATTTGACCATGGGAACGAACTATTTTACTTGTTCATGGTTTAAGGGTGGGATTCTGATCTTTTTAGTATTTTTGGAGAGAAACTGCGCTTATTTCAGGAACCAGGTGTTTTTCTAGATCTCACATGCCATGTTGACTCCTTTCCTGGCTGCCAGGTGTCCACTGTAAAGTCCAGCACCTTTCTCCCCAGAAGATCATCTGCACCATTGAGCCTGTCATCAAGAGCAGGAGACTTGCTGGCCCCCATCCAGGTACAGGATTCGTATGACTAAAAACTCAAAATGGGCAAAGGTGCAGAAATGGAAGGTGAATGTACTAAAGAAAGTGAGCTACCCAAAACACTCTGCTTCAGCCTCAAGCTGGTTGATAAGAACAGGAAGGAAGGAGAGCTCAGTCCATCACTTGCAGAGGGATTATGGTGGTGGTGGCGGGGGAATTTCATATTGATGTATAAATCTATTGAAAATGAAGCGTGGACATTTTTTTAGGAGACAGAAATTGTTCCCTGTGAAAGAGAGGCTGGCTAATTTTGGCCATGGTTTAGCAGAGCATTTCTTCCTGCAGGACAACAGGCACAGTAGATTGGAAGCTCTGTTCTTGGAGGACTTTTGTTCTTTGTGGTGAATGTTGTCCAGGTGGAAAAAATTCCTGAAAGCAAGAACTGTGTTTTACCTTGGAGTGCAGGCAGACACGCAAATGGAGCAAATCTATTATTAAAATCTTCTGTTCTGGCCTGTCTTCTTGCACCACTAATTCTAGCATGTGCTCTGGGGTTTTGGTTGGCTGATACTGAGAACATTTCTATTTTAACTTTCTAGGAAACAGAGGGCTTCTCTTTGAAGTCTGGGATGACGCCTCTGATCTGACAGAAGCAGGTCCTGGATATAGATGGCAGTTTGTACCTAATGCCAGTTCCCCAGTAAGATTTCTGTCTGGGGCAAAGCAGTCATTCAGGTACTTAGTGATCTTAAAAAGAGATGAAGCCATGGCAGTCACCTTCAGCTGTGTAAGGCACAGCAATAACACCTGACAGTTCTTTACAGCAAAGCCTGACTGCAAAGCTCATGTGAATCAAAGCAAGTCCTCTATTCCAATGCCCCTTTGAAGCTCAAAATATTCAGTGATTTTTTTTTATACATTTTTTTTTCCTCTGCTCACTTTTGCTCAGTATTTTTCCTCTGCCTGTCCTGGATGTGCTGAAACACCACAAAAGAAATAACTTCAGAGGCAAAAACAGCTCTAGTAGAGGCTGCCTTGGGTTAGAGCTCTGGCCAGATGTGGAGGGTCACATCCTTAGTTAACTTTGGCAGTGGCAGCACAGCTGCTGCTAGTAGAAATAAACTGATTTGCCCCAAGGTGCAAATCTGTCTTTGAACAGTGCTGGTGACCATTACCCGTGCCCCTTGAGACAGCTATGTATGTATTGGCTGTGCACAATACAGGGACAGTTTTGGTGTTTTAACACTTTTAATTAGATTTTTTATTTCTGTATATTCTGTGTATCAATTGGTCTTGTGTGTGATTTGGGTCTTTTTGTGCTCTAGCTGGGTATAAGATTTTGCTTAAGTAAAAATGCACAAAGATAAGTGGTCACCAGCAACATCATGGCCACTTTTTTTGAGGAATCCCTCTTTTTTCACCTTGAAAACTTATTTCAAACCATTGTTTAATCTGAAAAACAATTTTTTTTTGTGTATTTGTAGCAGTTTTAAATCCCTCAATGTGTGCTTTTGGACATAGTTACATCCTACACTCTTTCCATGTGCTGTGTATATGCAAAGAGGGGGTTTGTTGGGAGAACACTAATTTTTGTGTATTATTGATATTTTGTTTTTTGTTTAGCTCCAGACTACGTGGATTTTTTGTGGCTCCTGAGACCAACAATTATACCTTCTGGATTCAAGCAGATGGTCAGGCATCTCTGTACTTGAGCTTGTCTCAAGATCCAGGATATAAGGTATTACTGCTGGCACAGCAAAAATAAAAGGGTTAGGATAGGGAAGAGTTTTATTTAAGATAAGAATTTTTCCAGTATGAATTAGTTTAGTGTACCTTGTTCTGCACATGTGGTAGACTTAAGTATGTATGATTATATTTGGTTTTACATTGGCCTTTATCAGGAACTCGACTTTCCTGAGTCATGAAAGACTTGTTGTTGCACTCAGTCTTTAAACGTCTTTTCTGTGAGACAATTTTAGCAGTTCAACACATCTGTCTGTGCAAGGGGATCTGGAGACTTTCTATCCTATTTTTGTTTAATATCTTATTTTTTTTTCGCTATAGAAATATCACCCTCTAGTTATGATCGCAAGCCTCTTTGCATCACTGAAGCTGTGGTGCTGGACATGATGACTTTGGCAGGTGGAGAAACAGCTCTAACTGATGATTTTGTTGGTTTGTACATAGGCAAAAATAGCTTCTCTCCCTGAGGGCAATTCTGAATGGCTGGAGCACTGGGCGAAGAGCTGGAGTGAAAGTTGGCAGCCAAAATCCCCCAAATTTGAGCTAACTGCTGGCTCAAGGTACTACCTGGAAGCTTGGCATCATGGCAAGGCACCCAGCAGTGGAATGAGAGTTGGTGTCCAGATACACAACACATGGCTGAATCCCCATGTAGTGAACACCTACTACGTGGAAAGACATGAAATTCGGGCTCGTGCTTTGCAGCTTCCTGAAGTGCAGGTCAGTGCTTTGTGCTTGGCCCTAGATTGACCTTGATTATGCAGAGTATAGCAAATCGTAAAGGTAAAGACTTTGACCTTGCTAGATATGAAACTGTATTCCCAACCTCTTTTAGAGTGCTGAGTGAATAGTGTCATATGAGCTGAAGCTATACATGGCTTTCAAAACATATCAGCAAGCTGACCTAACCCATATGTTTGCATTTTAGTCAACTAATGTGTTAAACCAAATGCAATGCTGACTTCTCTCAGATTTTACCTTACTAATTAGTGACTCACCGAAGAGCTGCAGAGACTCTCTATTTACAGAAGCTTCATATACTGGCTATAAAACATTCCTTGGTTAAATATTCATATGTCAAATTTGAATTCTATATATTTTATGAGGTTCATATCTTTTAAACTGTGTTTATTTGCTTCTTTACCTGTCAGATGTTGACTGTGTCAGGTACAGGGTGGTTTAGTATCTCCTGGAACAACATATTCAGTGACATGATTCCCACAAATGCTACTGCTCAGCAGGTAGGTGTCTCAGCACTAAAAGCCCAGTCTGTACCGGGGTGTAACTGATGGAGCTATGGTACTTAATAACAATCAAGACCTAGATACTTAGATAATTTTTATATGGTAAATGATGATATTTGGTATTGGGAGTGTCTGGGGCTTTTTGGGGGATTGAATTGCCCAGGCAATGCACCACAGCATCTGATCTTGGCCTCTGCTGTCTGCAGCAAAGCCCATGTATGGTGACCACTAATCAGCGGTTTCACATATGTGGGATGGGTAGCTTGTGGCTCCTGACTTCAGACAGGAGTTCCAGACCACTTTGTTTGGAAACACTGATACAGTGAGCAAACATCCTACAGCAACTGCAATCAGACTTGACCACTGTCAAGATGACTCTGCATATCTCCTCTGTGATAGTCCTTAGACATCAAAGCAGTGCAATTGATGGAGCTTGGAGGAGCATTCAGATTCTTGGGCTTGATGGGGCTGATCAAACTGGCAAAGATTTGACTAGAGATTTGTCTCATTGAAGAGACTAAGTGTCCCTTAACCTCATTCTCGTGGTACCTAGGATGGTGGCAGATATTTGGTAAAAGATGTGGGAATGAGCTAAAACACTCTAATGCCAACAGTTGTGTTGACCAAGCTCTCTGTTTAGTTGCCTGCCCAGAGGTGTCTGCTGTCACCTAGGACACCTCAAGTTGCCCAGGTCATCAGCACATAAATGGTAGGAATGGTATAGTTCTTGTTATAAATTGCATCCTTCTGATGAGGCTGTTGGAGGCCTATGCTTTGCTCAGCTGGAAGTTCAAACTGTTTTGAGTTGATTTTTACCATCTGCCTGCTTTGACAAAGCTGCCTTGCCATCCTTCTCTATTTGATGAAAACTGCAGCTATGACTTAAAGTGTTGAAACTTTCTGCTTCTCCATGTCGAGGGATGTGGAACTGCTGGAGAGAGTCCAGCATAGGGCTATGAGGAGAACATCTGCTCTGTGAGGAAAGGCTAAGGGAGCTGGGCCTGTTCAGTCTGAGAAAGAGAAGGCTGAGAGGGGATCTGATCAGTGTATATAAATACTTTAAGGGCGACAGTGAGGAGGATGGGGCCGGCCTCTTTTCAGTGGTGGCCAGCGATAGGACTAGAGGAAATGGCCATGAATTGAAGCACCAAAAGTTCCATAGGAATTTAAGGAAAAAATTCTTACCAGTGAGAGTGACAGAGCACTGGAACAGGCTGCCCAGAGAGGCTGTGGAGGCTCCTTCTCCAGAGATCCTCAAAACCCTCTTGGAGGCAATCCTGTGCCATATCCTCTAGGTGATCCTGTGTGTGCATGGGAGTTGGGCTAGATAATCTCCCAAGGTCCCTTCCAACCTTAATGATGCTATGTTTCCATGAAATTTGCCAAATACTGTTGTACCACAACTTCATTACTTCATTTCTGTTTATTTATTTATTTATTTATTTATTTTTTTTTAAGGTCCAAGTAGCAATAGAGGGGCTTCTTTCAGTAGGGTGTGAAACTGAGGCATCTTCTGCTAAAATTCTTTTCCAGAATGGCTTTGAGAAAGGTAATGTTTTTCTTTGTCAAGCAGTATTTAGTGTGATCTTTGATTCTTTTATGTACAATTTAAAGACTTTATATACACACATTTTTTCCTTGAATGTTCATTTTTGTTTTATAATGGAAGAAATTATGTTACTTATTAAAAACATGATTAATATCTTATCTCTTCCTGTAATATATTACACAACTCAGTCATGTATTATAGCACACTTATCAGAGTACGTGATATGTTTTTGTGGTTAGGAACATTACAGATAGATACAAAGAATGCAAGTTCTGGGGCATGTGAAATTATTCATGTTTCAGTATCTCTACTGGGGAAGCAAATCTGATAGAGCCCATAGCTATAGCTCAAGTTGATTCCAACCCTAGGGATCTTTGCTTTCAATCTTCCTTGCTGACTGCTGTATTCATCACTGTGTCCAGTGCAAATATCTGGTGAATACTTGACTGGTCAGGTAAAGTATAATATATAAGTTTTTTTAAAAATCATAGATAATTTACTATCATGTGGAGGAAAGCAACAAGTTAATTAACTAGGAGAGATGGAAATCTTAGATATAAAAATGGAGAAAGAAACTGGACATTATTAGTGTAGTTATGTGATCATAAAAATATAATACTGCCAACAAAAAAGAGAATAACTTTAGCTGAAGGCTGGTGATAGTTCAGCAGTAAAGTGAGAATAAGAAATGATATGTAACAAGTAGAACAAAGGGGAAGACTTGATTTTTTTTTTACATTCTTTCTACAATATAAAAAACATTTTTAAGGGGCATAACAAGAAAAAAAAGGTTGTGAATAGATTCCAGTGTAGCACAAACAGCCACACATGTTCAGACCTAAGATCTATCAATCATAATGTCCTGTTTTCAGCAGAAAGCAAAAGAGATGCCTAGGAAAGAATAAAAACTAAGTGAATGTGTATCTTGGTTCTCTCCAAATCCATTTTTTTTATCCCAACTAATTTCTTGAGCCTGATATATTTTGTTAATTTAACAACCTTCAGTGATGCTGCCTTCCAAGTACTTGGATAGTGTCCCCTTGAATATAGATAAACTTACTACATTCATAATATCTTCAGGTATTAACAGATTTTAACAGGAACTTCTATCTGATATGCCAGATAGATAGTAACAGATAGATATCTGTTTCTTTTATTTGAGGAAAATGTGAATGACCAATATCTACTGAGGGAAGAAAATCTCTTATGTACTAGGAGCAAAAGAAATATGAGCAATTTTTGTCAGTGTGGTTGATAACCCTGTGCAAAATGACACCAGAGGGGAGGGTGGACTCTCTTTTACCTGTGTATTTTCTGTAAGGGAAAGGGTGTATTTAGTCAAACACTTTGGCTCTAGACAGTATTTGGTATAAAGATATATGGTCAAAACCAGAATCTAATTTTTCAGTAAAGCTGAAAAGAAAGCAAAGAAATAAAGGCTCTTACCTTTGAGTATCCTTTACCTGGGAGATGTGCCTAGGTAATTGTCTCCTTCCATGTGACAGTTCAAAATTTATCAGCAAGAGATTCTGTAAGAACAGAACTATGATTTAAATTATTTTGGATGTCCATTTCCTTTATTTTCATTTATTTTATTTTTTAAATCTCTGCTAGGTAAAAAGGACTCCGTCACCATGGGGCGAATTGTCAGTGGGACGGAGCCCTTCTGTGGGAGGTTCAGTGTTCACAGACCAGAACAGCTGGTGAAAACCTCACCTTCAACTTTACCGAGATATGATCTCACTGAATACACGCATGTAAGTGGTTATTCTTGTTGAGCTCGTTGAGTGGATGCTTGTTGAGCTTGGGGAGTGGATGCTTATAGCCAAATTAGCCCCATAAAATTATCCAGTCTGTTTAACCTTTCCTCAAACTCAAAGGATCATGTTTCAGAGCTGTGGTTGTTGGTCATGGTCAAAGCAGAATGTGTTTCAGTGCAAAGATATACGTGATTAGGTAGATAGTTTGGGATTCCAGAGAAATGGATATTCAGTTATCTGAGCACCAGAGCTCCACTGGGCACATTCCATCCATCCATCCATCCATTCCATTCCATCCGTCTCCACTGGGCACATTCAAGCTCCTGGGCTTCCTGGGGTTAGCTGTGATACTGACCTTAAACAAGATCCGTCTCTACAAATGTGAGACAGAATTGAATCAACATGTAATCTCTTCTGCAAATATTATACATATATTATCTCTATTTTGACCTGTGAAAATGCCTTTTTTTTCTACTTTGCTTGCAGGTATGTTTTGCACATAAAGGACATATGAGCAAAATTCTTCATATCTCAGTATCCTACACTAATGCCACTCTCCATTCAGTAAAGAGGAACCTCACCTGCCAATGGGATTTTAATGACAGTCACCTAGAAAGGTGCTTTACAGTGATGGCATTTTCCATAGTAATTAGTATGTTAGGATATTAGTATATTAGGAAAAATAAGCATAGCAAGTTCTTATTTCAACAATTTAAGGCACTAATTTCCTGTTTTCTTTGGCAATACTCTGAATTTTTGCAGTGAGACAGAAAGGTGTATTGCAGTTTGCTGTCAGGAAACTTAAAGGACCGTAGGTAAATAGTGATTTTGGAAGTTGATACAGTCTTTGTTTCATTTAAAATCAATAGGTGAGAGAAGTTTTCTGACAAGAGGGGAAGATAGGGGCAGACAAACTAAACGAATCAACAATCTCTGAAGAATTTCTGGAAGCTGGAAGGATTTTGTGTTTGCCTTATTTATTTATTTTACTCTATGTGAGTGGGTGTATGGGTAGATTACTTAAATAACATTTTCATAAGAATTTGACTTCTGAGTTTGAATTTGATGACTAAACATGGCATGATTAAGAGTTAAGAGATGTGCCTGCTCAGATTTGTACTCTAGATTCATGTTTGTGTCTATTATATGATGGAGAACTGAGGACTTGACCAGTGTCTGGTATTCCTAAGGGACCTGAACTCTGGATTGAATTTTAGTGAGTTAGACCATTTTATATGTGGACCTGTGTAGTTTAAAGCACTCTCGGGATTTCAGGACTTGGATAAGCTTCTGCGTGTAGGTATCTGCTGTGCTGTCAGGATCACTGACATTATGTAAGTGTTGTTGCCAAAAGTAGAGTAGTGCTGGGCATTGCCACATGCTGAATTTCTTGACATAGAGGAGAATATCTAAACAGATGTAAAGACTTAATTCTCTTTGTGCATCAAAGAGATGCACAAAGAGAAGTTTGTAGAAGGTGAGTAGAGAGTTTGTAGAGCACAGTGTGCTGTGTATGAGCGTAACAAGAGTACATGAGGTTATTTGAAGGTTTAACAAGATACCTTCTTGATCAGTTGCTTCAACTGTTTTACAATAGAGGAGGAAGGATGTAACCCTTGGTGGTACCTTTCAGCTGGACGTTTACCTGCACCAACCTCTGGAAGGGATGTGTGAACCGTTCCATGCTCCTCCAGGACCTCCCTGCCAATTCCCCTGTGTTTGTGCACGAGATTGATTTGCCATTCTCTGAGACACAAATGGAGATCTCCGAGTCCTTTTACCTCGATGAACTCATCATCACAGACAGCAATGTGACAGGTAAAGGATATTTTTTTTCTGTTGATATTGCTTTCTCTTCAAGACCTTTCATGAAAAACTTACCTGTTTTACTGGTTTCACTCTTATCAGAGAGGAAGGGCTCTTCACAGTAGACACTAAAACTTTTTCTTTTCTTGAGCATTTTTTGGGGAAATAACCAAGAAAATATTACCAAATATGAATGTTCTTGGCTTGTTTGAAACTGTGTGTCAATAAATAAAACTATAATAATGATCTTGTCCAAACATATATCAGAAATGGGTGCATTTCCAGCATGTGAAAGGAAAATAGCCTAATTTTGATGATATCTCTTCTCCTACTTGTAACGAATGATTGTCATCTTTTGCTTTCAGTTTCTCAGAGGAGTCCCAAACCGCCTTGGCCAGATGGGAGGATAATTGAAGCAGTAACAGTGGTGGGGTCATCTCCTACTTACAATGTGTCCCTGCTGGTGGCTGGTTGTGGTGCAAGTCTACCCCTTCTCTCGCTAAGGTAGGACAGTAAGTAGGTCATCTCACACCCTGCATTACCTCTTGTATTTCCTTTTGATTTGTCGATCTGGCTGTCATTTAAGATGGGACATGAGAGGCAGTGGAGCATAAGTCTGCTTAGGATAGGAATTGCCTTGGAGTCGTCTTCTTTGGCTGTAACAATGGTCTATGTTCAGGCTAAGTTTAGACTGAGGCTAAGTTTTAGTAGTTTTAAGACTCAGGCTAAATTTTAGGAGGTGGTATTCAACTCAAAACTAATTGATTCCAGTTTTAGTGTGTTTGGGGGTTTGTTGACCAGGCAGGAGCTTGAATATATATTTAGATATCTCTCCTGTTTCAAGTAATAACAAAGAAACGGAACGTACATCTTTGGGATTCACTCTATCACATCAAAACACACTGCTTGACAGAAGGGCTCTAAAGACAGATTTTGTTTTTTTTTCCCTTCAGATCTTAACAACTTCTGGAAGTTAAATTTTCATAACAGTAAAACATTTGCACCTGTCAGTGGCTTAAGTTAATTTGCTGATTGCTCACTGAAGATCAGAGAAACATAGCTCAAATCAGCATCAACTAGACTTACATGGCTCAGTTTATACCCCAGTATTCCTACCAAGGTGACCATTCAGCAGCCATTCAGATCTGGGTCCTGCAAAACCCAAGTCTAAACAGTCTTTTGGTGAAACAGTTAAGTAGATCTGAACCGTGGTTCAGACCTAGCTGTTCTACAGAAGGTAATTTATAGGATTAACACAGCATAGAAGGAAATGACTGGTAAGGTCTCTCCGCTGGGAATACACTGCATTGCCTATTGTCAAGTTTCTACTGATATAATCAGTAGAAAAAAAAAATTTTGATTTTAGTATGAAGACTGACACTAATAGGTTTCTGCATTAAACACACTTCTAAAGGAGTTTCAGAAAAACATGAAGAAAAACAGCTATGTGTATTACTGTAGAATGAAAGAAAATACCTTGAAGATAAAGGTTGAAGATTTAAGAAGCTCAATATGTTTCGTTTATCAAAAAGAGGATTTAGGGGTGGATTGGTAATAACAGTACCTCCCACCAAGAAAAAAACATGGCTGGCATTTGAAGGCTTTTATTTTTTTTGCAGAGAGATGAGCAAAATCTGTGTATGATGCTCCAGCTAGGCTGAAATGAGAAATTAAGGCATACTTTAAAAATGAGCAGGCTGCTTGCTGTCCTTGAGTATTTTTAAAATAAGACTTTTTTTTCTCTCTCTTAACTGCTAGACCATGCTATGCTTTGGTCTAATATACCTTGTTGGGATCAGAATCAGGGCTGCTGGATAAAATCAGCTGCATTGTCAGACTAGAAAATCTAGTGGTCCTTTTGGTTTTTTATTCTCTGAATTTCATTGTCAGTGATGGGCTGGTTGGAGACTTTAGCTGTTATGCAGATGCATAACCACGTGGTGGCATCATTGTATCGCAGAGAGACTTTCTATGTCAGAAACCGGACTTGTGAACCAGGATGCACAGTGTTGGTCTCTGTTCCTTGACATAATTCAGCAGTGTTGATTTGATAATCCTGAGGCTACAGAATGAAATATAACTGAAGGTTATATGTACATAAAGGTAGGGAGCTTCTTGCCCTCCTTTGTCTACTACTGCTTTGGTTGCATGGAGGTTGGCCTTAAAAGCGCCTATCTTGAAGCAGTACTCATTTGGACTTAGCGTTCCATTAATTATTTACTCCATTTAAAAGGTGTATTTTTCCATTATTTCCTCTTGTGTGTAATGTTGGCATCATGGGAAAACATGAGAGGAGTAACCAAGTATGCTAGGGCTGTAAATATATTCTTGTTAGGTCCTTCAAGAATCTTGCCCTCATGTTCCTATGAGGATAAGAGCAAAGATTCATACAGCAGATGCCTTGAAGAAACATAGCTCCAGAGGTAAGAAACTCTGCTGCTCTTCAAGGACCTTTAGAACAATGAGACAGTCTCACTACAACTTGGTTTAAGTTGGAAAATGATATTTAGGGAGATGCAGCAAGGATCTGGTGAACATCACTGGATCCTGGACGGATCCTTTCAGAATCTGTGAGTTCAGTATTCCAAGACCAGATTAATTTTGTTTGTTTTTGGCTGCTCTTCAAAGAAGGATGTCACCAGTGACATTCCAGACTGCTAATGCCTTCATATGAACCCTCTGTCATGCAGGGATGCTTTGCTTCTGAATGGCTCTGAGGAAGATGGACACCTCTCTGTCTCCACGGAGGATGCAAGAATCAACCTTGCTGTTCAGAGACTGCAGAAGTCATCTCCACCTCTTGGAGGGACCTTCCGCATCTACCTGGGCAATACAGTGATATCAGGTAAGAGACAAGCTGAGTAGAGGTCCAGCATTTAATTTGTAGGAAACCAAGTGAAGAAGAGAGAGAAGAATGAGCATTTAAAATGTTCAAGAAACGGTCTGGCAGATTAAGGCCATTCAGATGTTTGCTAGAGTTTTGCATGTGCTGTCCTTAAATAGGAGTTAAGGATTGTAGGGAAGGCAATATTTCTAGAATTTAATTAAGAATTTTCTCCAAAATACATTCAACCTTTCTGGAATACTTGTCTTAATATTAAAGGATTTTGGATCAGAGCCTGAACTGGAATTTTGCAACCTAAGATTTCATTACATAGAGGTTTCTCTAGAACATGTACTTCTTGTCCTCTTATATGACAGTGCTGGTGGTGTTCTAAGATATGAACAGCTTTTCCCTTAGCAGAACCTTTTCCAAAATGGCAATTAGCATCACTCCTGTAACGTTTCCCTCTGTATCTCATAAGACCAGCCTGCAAGTGATACTCATGCAATTTACTAGACATTTTACTTGCAGTATTAGTGGAATTTTGGGAGTTTGGAAGGTTGCAGACACCACAAAAGCCTTTGTGCATAGAGTTGATTTGACTTGATTCTTGTCTACAGAACTGGTGCCTGGTAGTTAAAAACTAAAGTCATAAAACAACAAGCAAGTGTAGAATATTCATGAAAGACAAGATGAAGAGTCATTTAACACTTTTCTGAAGCATCTCATTATAGCCAAAGGTGAATTCAACAGGACACTCTTTTCTAAAGTGTTCTCCATTCCTCTTGCCCTGTTACTTTTCCCATTCCCTACTTTCTTCTTCATAATTTCAGGGAGACATATTGTATTTGCAGCTTTGAATGGCTTATTTCCTTTGACCTTTTTTGTCAAAGGAAATAAGGTGCCATTGTGTATATTTGAGACTGGGGTCTACAAAGTCTTCTTGATAGAATGATTGCCTCCCAAAACATATGCTTGACTTGTGTAGGAAATTTCTGTCTTTTCTCTTTTAATATGGCATGATTGCACAGTGAAATTTCATGCCTTCCAAAGATATATATTGAATGTTACAAGAAGTATTACTTAGACAATAAATCTGATCGTTCCATCTAGAGATATATTTCTATTTTTTCTTCACTATTAGAAAGTGCAGAAGATATTTCGATATTTGGGGATTTCCTGCTGCTTTTTTTTTTTCCTCCTTCCAGTTAGAGATCTAAACCATCACATCCTACAACTAATAATGAAACATCTTTCTTTTCTAGGAGCAGGAAAAGATACTCTCATAGGTACTCTCAAGGTACTCTCATGCTTTCTGATTTTGCTTTCTAATGTCTTTTGCAGGTATCCCTGTGCACATTTCCTCCAGTCATCTCCACAGGCTTTTGCAAGTCAACACGGATAATTCTACAGCCCCGTACTTCAACATCAGTGATTTTACAGTGATCAAAGACTCAAATTCTTGTTATGAGAATATCTGGACTCTGACTTGGAAAACAAAAACAGGGGACTTACCCAATTTTATTAATGTACGGTATTTTTTTTTTTTTTTTAACAAAGGCATTCTGAATCCCTTTCAATGTCAGTGGTTTTGCTAGTGTTTGTTTTCACACAGACAATGCCAAGACCTCAATCAATGTGTCCTCCTATTAAGGTCAGCAACTTAGATTCCAGACTAGTTGATTAAAAAACCAATTTGAGTTACAGACAATAAATTGGATATAACTTGTGCTTCAAAATAAGGAGGCAAGGATGTAATTTCTGCACTTCTTTTGTAGTTCTTGGAATAGGGTTGTATGGCCCATGGGGGCACAGCTTAATTTACAATTACAGTGCAGACAGAGGTGAAAAAAGCTATTTTTTTCTTCTTTCTGCTCTCTAGGTCTCTGATGAAAACCTCACAGGTCTGAACCCAACTGTTACTAGTCGTGTGGTTTATGATGGGGGCGTGTTTATTGGGCCAATATTTGGAGATATGCTTGCCACCGCCAATAACAACACACAGGTGAGCTAATGTGCTGACACACCTCTGGTTGGTTCACCTAGGTCTACAGATTCAGGAGTCTATGAGGTGCAGAGGAACCTCATTCTGATCCTATTCTAAATCCTTTAAAAAAAACTTCTATTCTGTGCTTTATCATTAACTGATCAGATTATTCTTCCTGATTTGTGGAGCAGAGCTTTACTAGAAGAGCTGTTCCAAGGGCGGAAAATGATCATTTTGGGTGAAAAAAATCACTTATTTTGGAGGCTCACCAAAACTTATTCCTTTTGAGGCAGTGGTCAGTGGCCGTGGCCAACATCTGGACTCTCACTTTTTTTGAGTCCTAAATGTGAGGATGACCCTCTGCAGGTTCCAGCTGTTATGCCTCTAACAAAATGAGTAAGTTTATAGCTATGGGGCTAGTTTGGAAAAGTTGCTGACCATCCATTTACCCAATCTCTCACTTGTGAAAAGGGATCTAGGGGCTTCCCAGAAAAATGACTAATGGGAAGACAAATGCCTTGCAAACTCCACTCTTGCAAGTTGCAAGCCCATCTAGAAGCCCATCTATTCAGCAGTGGGGGCTATTTCAACATACTTTTTGACTGGCTCTGTTGCCCACTTATTGGTCCTGCCCTGCTTCTTGTGCCCAAGGCACCTGTGATACCTCTGCAGCCTGTAGTAGAGACATGGTCTCAGACTGGATGAAATAAGGACAGCAGCTGCAATCAGATTTCATTTTTGAAACTATTCTGGCTTGCTACAAGCAGCAAATATAAAAATGTCCCTCTAACCATTGTGTCTCTATTAAGCAGAGCACTGTGAAACTCTGAGGGCCCCCCTTGGGTTTCCCATAGACAATCTGCTTTTATTTGATGCTGTGGTGCAGTCTCTCAGCACATCCCTCCTTCATACCTGGGGAAGAGAAGAGTCTTCTGCATTACCAGTTAACACCTCTGAGAGTTCTTCTTGATGTTAGACCTCAAGGTCACAACTCAGCTTTCCTAGTTAGCACAAAAAATGATGAAAAAAGAATGTTGAATGGATGCAATATGAGATTCATTATGGCTAGAGTCTTGCAGGGTGCTTTAAAGCATGAGGAAGTTGTTCTTAAGTCAGGGAGAAAATCTGTAATCAGACTATAGCAGGATAAATTGCTGTCTTGGCTGAAGCAGTGTAGCTACCTTAATCACTGCAATCTGCCATGTATCATAAGAACCAGAAACCACCTCAATTCCCATCCCTGCTCAGAGGTAACCTTCTTCTCCCACTCCAGGTGGTGGTGGTGGTGAACGATGTCCTCGCAAACTGTTCTGGCTCATGCTCTTTCCAGTTCAGCCACGAAATGACACCCTTAGTCAGTGAAGTGGAGTACTTGTCAGGTAATGGGTTTTATAAGTGAATAAAATGGTGAACCATGCTACTAAAATCAGTTCCATGATGATGATCTTATATATATAGGAGTGTGTGTGTGTGTGTATTCTTCGGGAAGCTTTTGATTTTTATGGAGACTGCATTTTCTACTGAAAATGGAGACTGCATTTTCTACTGAACCACTTCTGTTTAGCTTGCATCTTAAACTGTGCAAAACAAACTGGTATTATGGAGGAATAATAATATGGAGGAATAATCTCTCCCATAAAGGAGAGAGAAATAGTACAGATTGGTGCTGTACAGAACACGGTGTATCTTGGTTCCAGGTAGTTTTTAATTAAAAAATAAGAAAATTATAGATGGCCAGAGCCAGGAACATGAGGGATAATGAGCGATTCAGTGTTGTGGTTTACATAGCTTCCTGATAAGGATGGTAATAACTTTAGCTGTTGGTTGAAAGGAAATTAGGGTATTGTTATTCCAAAATTTGTTAGTCATCTTGCTGTTTCTCTTCCTTCAGATGATGGATCCCAGGCTACAATGGTTATCATGGGAACTGGCTTCAATGAGGAGAAGCAAGCTCTCCAAGTAGAGGTGAACAACTCAACCTGCTACGTCATAATCTTGAATGAAACTGAACTAGTTTGCCA
>JAVCKT010001283.1:12942-23001 GCA_032273925.1 Rhynchotus rufescens | reverse complement strand
CACTTAAAAGGAAGACATGGGATCAATATCTTCTCCAACACATGCTATTCAATATGCACAATATGAGCATTTCATATCTAGGAATTGAAAATCCTGTTTTGAAAGGAGGCATACTGGATATTAGAATTCATAGTTGCAGAAACGTAAGGATTGTAACTCCTAAACAGTAAAAGATGATAATGACAACAGGAAATAAATTATATGTATACAGATGGATATAAATAGGTATATACAGACCATCCATGCCAACCAGCCATCCTTCTTCAGCATGATTTGCGAAGTGCTCCAGTGTTGGAAGGACTGTTTGGGAAAGCACCCATTACAATGAGGAGAATGGACCAAATGTTTTTAAACGGCTTGACTTGACACTCCTCCTCAGAAGACATGAATGACTTGATTGCGAGGCCAGGGGAACTTTGGCCTAAGATCTAGGCAAGGTCAGGTGAGAGAGAAGGCCACAGGTTCACATGCTTGCTATAATTACTAAGGTGCATCTGGCTCCTACCCTCAAGTCACAAAGGAGCAGAGAACACATTCTTCCTGAACCACAATTGTTTTGAATGCCTGATCAGTTGCTGTAGTCCAATCTGAGGTGCTCATCACCAAAATGTATGTAGTTTATTTTAACTAAGAGCTGTTTTTTATTATACTTATACAACGTAGATGTTTAATTATGACCAAATCTAATGGCAAAAAAATTTGTGACAAAACGATCTAGCCAGAGAGATGAAAAATCTCTTCTGTGAAGCAGAAAGACATCAGATAAGAAGACTTTATCTGATAGTTTCTTCAAGATTGAATTTTACATAAACAGAATATAGTATAGACTGCTGTAATACTGGACAGATGTCCAGAACTCGGAACAAATGAAGAATTCTTAATGGTGGCTTTTCCTGAATTTTGAGCTATTGAGAAAGTTAGTTACATTATTACTGCAGACCAACCGACAGGTAGAGTGCAGGAGAGCTAGATACTCAAAGGTGCTTGATGAATGTTTCTACAGTTTAATAACAGTGATTTTATTTTAAATATACTATAATCAGATGGTAAAGCCTGTGAAGTGCTTTGGGATTTATTTCAGCACTGGGAAATTACAGCAGAACATCTAAATGTAACCTCCTTATCACATTACCCATTTTGTATTGTTTTTATATGTATTCCCACATCAGTTTCTTTTCTCTATCTTAGTTTCTCGTGATTCTTATTTTTACAGGGTTGACAGGGTAATTTCATAGAAAGAGGACTGGTCCTCTGAGCACAAGGAACAGCTGGAAAGACAGATGTGATGTATGCTGCCATTTTGTTGTTGAAGGAGAATAAAACAAGATGGTAATTTCCACAGAATAGAGATTTTTAAGTCAATTCCAGCTGTGACTATGTGATCAGCATCTACTGGTTTTGGCCCTTCAGCTAAAACACATCTGGTAAAAACATTTTAGAGGTGAAGGGAGAAAGGGGCAGTTTGTATGGAGATTATGTTTATTTTAGCATGTACAATAGCTTAGTTTTTTTGCCTTTTTTTTAAACGTTTGTGGGCAGATGATGGATGGAAAATACATTGAAAATAAGTATAAGCATGGGATAGGCGCAAATGGTATTAAAACAACAGAGAATTACACAGGTCCAAATATAAGGGACTGCTTTAAAATTATTGTGAGTCTTATCAAAAGGTGCTACTATTAAAATAAAATATATGTACAGACCTCTTTGAAAATGTTTATGTTAAACTGAGCTAAAATCAATTAATAGTTAGACAGAAATGCTGTCATCTAACTACTACTAACAAATCATATGTAGTTAAAAACTAGCAGCTATATTATAACATTTTAATGAAAGATATAGAATTCATTTTTTATTTATTTTTTACTTGTTACTGTCCAAACCTGGCTAGTTCCCCACTGCTGCATACAGCAATTTGAAATAAATTGACTGTCCCCTGACTTGCAGAGGCGGCCACCCACATGTCCCATTTTTAGCATACCTGTCAGAGCTGCTTAGATGACTGGGTATCTTGTCCTGCAGCTGGCAGCTTTGGAGACTTCTGTGATTTGGAGATGCTATGACCGATGACTGTGTCTAGGTGCTTAAAACTGGACATTTTAAACTAGGCTCAAATTACTGTTTTTCAGAAAACAGACTTTACTCTTTCCAAGACATGCAAAATTATAGTGCACAAATCCAGAGTAACAGCTCCACATTGATAACTCCCTTCTAAGGATTGTCTGCTCAGCTCCTAATCAAAGAACTGAAATGCTCCTACATGCAGTTCCTTCTCCCCAAATTTTTATTAACCTTCTGATATATACATATATACACATAAACACCCCCCCCACACACATACTATTACCAATTGTTATAGAGAGGCAAATCTGGCTCATTGCATTAACAGTGATCAGTGCAAACAAAACATCTGGAGCTGGGGAGTCAAGTTATCCACTGCATTAGAACAAGTAGTTTCAGGCTACTTTGCCACAGTTAATTTTTACATCTGCCTATTATTGCAGAAAAACATATGATTCTCCAGCTGCTGATAGGCCGATAAAGCCAGGCAAAGCCTAACTACATTTTAAGCACTGCAATTTAGTGCAATTATTTGAAAATAAACAATCTGCTCTGTCAATTAAACATTATTTAGGTTACATTTTTCTGATACATCCCACAGCCAGGCTTCAGAGCTTCTTTTGTGAAAGCTGATATTCAGTTGCTACCGTCTGTGTAACAAACAGCAAATAAACAGATCACACAATCCCAGCCTTAAGAGGATTAGAATATCTCTCCTATCTAGAAGGTACATAGGAATTATTGTTCACCCGTATAATAGCAGTCAGCTATAGTAGACAGCTATTGTTCCCTTCGTTCTTTACAGGACCAAAGAGAAGCACAGACACAGGACTGAAAATGTTAGCAGAAATTATACCAGGGAACCTCCTTTGAATTATGTACCAATTGCACAGACTCAAATGCACTTCATATTTGGTGAATTTTTTTTGATAAAATATCATGCAACATGATGCTGTCAAAGGTTATTTTGAATACTATGAAATTGTTGCTACTCATAGTCACATCTCACTGTTATGGCTTCAATTACCTGATTTTTCCCATTAGGTACTGGTCTAATGAAAAACAGTGCAGTTTCCTTAATAAAAACAATGCAAAACCTCAGATATATTAAATGCTTAATTCATGTTTTTATATTAACAAAGATAGCTATTATTTAAAAAATAAAGGTAGCTACATCTATTCCAGAAGACTGTTTTCAAATGAAAACATCATGTCGTCTGAGATCTTGCAGTTTCCTCCCAGCTTTCTCAGCTTTTTCTTCCTTCTAACTCTATATTCCAAGGCTTCACATGGCATCTCAATATTGAACTCAAGATGAATTTACATGTAATTGTGGTCAACTGAAATTATTTGTGCTAAATATGGTTTCCTCTGAGCTACTTCAGCTACCTCTATCCATGCCATACAGCACTCTGAGCTTCTATTTCAGATTTTCCACTGTTATACTGTAGTTCAGAGATAAATTCCAGTCTTGCAAATTACTGCTCTTACTAGTCCAAGGTATGGTTTAGTAAACCAAGCTATATATGGCAGTCCGACAGTCTAGACAAGCTTTTTCTCTCAATGGGAACAGCACTTGCTGTTTTCTGGTCTTATGGCTGTGTTAAATGTGAGGTAGGAAACACATCATTAAAGCACTATCTCTTCCAGCAGCAGCCAAGGGAGGGCCAGGAAAATGCCACAGTATACAGAATGACCCATAGACAAATTACACAGTCTTTATGAAATTTCTAGTTCCTGCCAGTAGCAATTACCTGGAAATCCTATAGAATAGGATTAGAGTGTGCATCTTGTTTGGGATACGATGCTAGTTTACTAAATACAGAAATGCCAGTGGCAAAACATGCTTTCAGAATTAAAATAGTAACTGTGTTATAAAATGACAAAAAGCTTCAGAGAGATATTAGTTTCTCTAAAAGAATTGTGAAAAGTAAAAAAAAAGAGGTTCATAATCCCAGATTAAGCCTGTCCTGCAGGGCAAAGACCAGATAAATAAAACACACAGTTTGAGAGAACTAGTGTTCAAATGTAGATGTAATTGTCAATCTTCAAATAACGCTATGCAAGAAAAGCAGGTGTTGATCTATACAAATGATTAGAGAATCACAGGTAAAAAACACACTTTATTAGAACCTACAACTGCACTGCACAATCCCAGCAGTGCCATAACAGAGCAGCTTTGTTCAAGGTAATCCAGCAAGTCCCTGCAGACACATGAGCACATGCTCGACACTCTCTGTGTGGACCACACCACCACCTGGCACTTCTCTGCAGAAGTGGTTTCGTGCAGATGTTCCCATGGCTGGAATGCTTGTTTTCCCTCCTCTTTTGTTCTGCCATCTAGAGCCTTGCATGGCATCTCGATATTGTGTGTCGAATTTTTGACTCTTAGTTTTATTCATTCCAGATTGCACTGAGACACAGGACTAAGACCAATCAGAAAAATCTCAGTTCATAGATTTTAACAGGAAAACTAAAATTTAAAAACACTTTTACATCTTTAGCCTGTGATAGAAGAATGAAGCATTTGGCTTCCCCTCAGCAGTGTAAACATTTAGGATGGTAACCTACATACATAGGTTACTATAAGTTTATAAGAAGAGACTGCATTTTTCTTGATCTTTTTGTTTCTTTTTCTGCTATTATTAAATGCCACTAACAATGGTAGCACCTACATGTATGCAAATGTAATTGCAGAACTGAGGCTCTCAGTAAGCAGCAGCACTGCTGACAATGACATCCATCTGTAACAACCTAGCATTGCTAGTGACACTCACAGCATTTCCATATTCAGCACAACACCAATATCAGCTAATAATCCTCATTTCATTCAGCTAATATCAATCATTTATTGATATCCAGGATTATTTCCAGGATGCCTCTCACATGCAACATAGGGAGGAGTGCTGCAGGTTGTGACTACAGTCTTAGCCAGATGCCAGCACACAGTGAGCCAGAGGGAACTCTGCTCCGTTAGCGGGGCCTCTGCTCCCTTAGTGGCCATCTGCAGAACTGCACTAGGGTATTTTGCAGGATACTTGGCTGCTTTTAAAGATTCAAGGGATGGCAACTTCCTTGGTGGAATTGCATATCAATCTGCACACGTACAACAAAAGCTTGTTGAAAGACAGGCAAGGTTCCAGTATCTCATACTCATGCTGCTTCTGTTCACTACACAAGCACCATTTTGGTGCAAATAGGGCAACAATTGGTTGCAGGAAAATACAAGAATGATGTGCATCCCAAACAAGATCTTTCTGAAGTGACAGCACAGATACAGCCAAGGAATGCACTTGCTACTTAGCAATATACTAGCAAAAAATCAAAATTATTATGCATCTCTCAATGGCTTTTCCCTTTTTCCTCTCTGCCATTGAATAGCATGTAACTGTTGGGATATTGCTTTTCACTTAAGGAATTTAAACTCAGGAAACTCTCACAAAGTCAGCTCATTTCAATGTCTCCAGCAATGCTGATGCAACAAGATCATTGCTAACATGTGTGGGAAAGGGTCACAATCCCTCTCTTAGCTAATGCCTCCAGAACCAATTTTAGAAGTAACACTTAAAATCCACTCAACCATGCGTATTTATGTAAAGAGCAATAGAATATTCTTCCTTTTACAACTTTGTCATGTTGTCTAAAATTTATCTTTCCAGAATACAGCCTGTCCAGTTATATATTGGCTAATTGTTATAACTGTTTAGGGACTTGATCGGGTCATTATAGAAAGTATACATAGAAATTGCATAAATGGAAATATATCTCTGACAATGAGCTGAGCACTACATCTCATTAGCATCTTTCAAAAGTTCATAAAATCAATTACTTTTTTCTTGAAAAACATTCATGGCTATATAGTCACCTAGGCACTTACTTAAAAAAAAAAAAAAAAAGAAAAAAGCAAACTGGAGAAAGAAGAGCTTCACACAAATCAAAAGAGGGAGCATTAGAAGATTTTAATTACTCCAGGTAAGATTCCTTACTTGGGTAGTCACGGGCTAATTTCTATTTCTGTGGACAGACTGTTTCTTAAATTCATCACTATTCATCCCAGTGTTTAAGTACCTTTCAAGAGTCATCCACATTCACAGTACGGGAACAAGAAGCTCTCCTCACATTTTCATACTGCATTAGAGAATTCTGAAGGACAATTTTTGATAGTTTCTTTCTTTGGTAGGTTTTAACTTCTTCAGTGCAACTCCTTCCTGGAGGTGGCCTGGATCCAAACCGTAGGACTAGTCAAGTAAATACAATTCGCAAAAGCCTTGGGCCGACAGCAAAACTCAGGACTCACTTTAACCATTTTCTTTTTAATTTCTAGCAGTATTTTTGTATCTGCCATACCATGACCCACATGGCTAGTATCTGCAGAACCTCAAATGACAATAAAGCTGATCAGGCTCCAATAAAATTTTAGTCTGAGAAAAGTTCAGGTAACAAGAAGGAAAAAAATGTTTCCTGAGGAAGAAGAAAAAAATAAGTTAAAGCCAGGCTGGTCCTAGTAGACAATCCATCATACCTGCATGAAAGAGACTTTGGCTGTTCGATTTAATCTATCTTGTCTTGGGGCTGATCCTCCAGGCACAAAGGTGCAATAGAGTTTCCTACAGTTTTCACAGTTGCCCTGCCAGGCCCAGCACATGAGAATGCTCACATGGTAGTTCATCATCGCTAGCAGGAGACCTTTCATATGCCAATATCATTTCAAGCATAGGAGAAAACATACGGAAACAATAGAATGAAAAATATTTTTAAAAAGCTCAACATGCACTGAGCACAGAATGCCGGCACTAACTGCCCTGTGCTTTTCAATCGTACCAAGCCCTGGCAGTGCCTCCTGCAGGGAGGCAGTTTGCCAAGAGGTTGCCATGGGCAGCTAATAATTGCCCACACACAATGGGCAATAGAGATTAAAACCAAATATTTGAAGGTTTGTTTTAAAAATATTTTTACCATATTTAAAAAATAAAGCAGCATTTTATTCTTTCATATTGAAGTCATTAAGCCAATTTCATCAACATTAGAACATTCCTTATTTCCACAAGCTGCTGCCATCGGTGCTTTCTTTGCCTGGTGTCCTGCCGTAGTGTGTCTGCATGTGTGTACAGGGCTGTTAAGGCTGGGGAATTCCTCTAAATCACTCAAGTCCTTTGCCAGGTGCTTGTAAAGATTAACCTTGCAAGGACTTAAACAGATCGAGGCTTCTACAAATTGCTTTCAAATCCGGTTCTTAGACTGGATGGTAACTGATCCTGCTGGATAGAGTTAAAGAAAAGCCTCTCACATATACATATTTGACCATTTCAGAACTGCCACTTCCTTTTTCTCGCTGGAGCCAAGGAGCTAAGGGATGTGACAATTTTTATGATATACTGACACAGAAAGGCTCCTTTTCTTAAGGAAAGCAGTCAAAGATTGTGTTTTCCTAATATTACATGAATGACTTGGTTGTAGTGAAAGGCCTGATTTGTTCTTTGCTATCACTAATTGCTAAAGTCATGGAAAACGCGAGACAAAGAGGTTTGGGAAATTTTGTTTTAATACCATGGCCAGAAAGTCTTCTGTCTAACAGAACATTTTCCCTCTGGATTGAGTAACCTTTGCAAGTTTTCCACAAACTGATTCTGCTGAATAGAAATTGATTAATGAGCTCAGACACAGAAACTGCCACTAGAAAACAGCCATTGAGATTCTGGTCAGCAATCAGTAGCCTGAGGGTCAAGGAAGACCATGGACCAAGGTGGCTGAAAAGGGAGCAGCTGTCATTTGTCTTCTCGCTAACTTTCTTTTAGCTCTGTCTGCAGGCATTGACTCAGCCAAGACTCTGCTACCATTTTTTAATAAACTCCCATTCTGAGGGCCTCAAACTATAAAAATCCTTTCAAGACTATAATTTAGTAGGCTCCAATCCCTACTGCCTCAAGATTTGTAAAGTTATATACATCTGTGCAAGACAAGAGAAATTTTGGAATCAAACACTGTCTAACCTTGTAGAAGCAAGATAAACATAGGGCATCATCTGTGACCCTACCTCTACTTCCTACTACTGACAGCTAGTGTAACCAGCTATATTTAACACTTCATAAATATATAGGAATCTGAAAAGCTTGCCACAGACACTGACAGAAAGCATCAGGAAAGGAGAAAAAGCTGTTGGGAAGGCAGATTTGCCAGCTGTGTAGCACAAAAAGGCTAGATAGATAACAGTCCTGAAAACTGTTAGCAGCACAGTTAGTTCTGGTAACAAGAGTGCTTTCCTCTTGGATTAAGACTGTTATTCTAAAGCTAGAAAGGCCAGTAAGGCCGGTAGTCACCCACGAGAGCAAGAGACATCCCCTCTCAACTGAAAACACTGTCCTTGCCATAAGACCTGCAATTGCCAATCTGTGATGTGATGCTGGAGTGAAACCAACATTCTCACTTGAACAAGACATTAAAGAAGAAATTACAGCCTTAAAGTCTTTCTTTTGCCCTACCATGAATTTGCCAATTTACTCAAAAAGAAATTCAACACAGACACAAAATACACAAAATACATTTCTATACATAAATTGAACTACAGATGACATTATTATGTACACACATTATACAGAAAGTTTATGTTCCATTATAGTTGCCTCTATTTTAGATTCCCTTTAAATTGGAATTCATCAGAATTCTAAAGCAATTTGGTGGTAGTTCTAGTAGTAACTACAGCTATTGCAAATGATGGAGAACTATCACATCAGTACCATATTTGGTGCTGTGTTCCTAGCAAGACACATACAGGAATTATTAATGAAATGCTTCATATTTTAGCAATTCTTTCTTAATTTTTTTTTCTGGTTGTTCTTTTTAAACTATTCTTTTATTAAGTAGAGGTACTTTATCAGGATTAGTTTTCTCCTTTTTTGAGAGATTCTAATGCATTTCAATGTTGTGTTTCAATTATTTTTATCTCTTAAAAATGATATCATTTTGATTATATAACAGCTCTTCAGTTTTAAATATTAAAACTATCACGTTGATGTATTTTTACTCAGATTTGCCATTTCTTCACTTTCTTCAAGATTTTGTTCTTTGCATCACACTTCTTGTACAGATGCAGTCTTCATGGGTTTCTTTAAACCAAAATAATTCAACTTGAAAATTATTTCACTGATGTGAAAGTTGCTAGATTCTTGGGGTATATTTTCACTCATTGAACACAGAGGATGAGATCTCATATTTAAATGCAAAGTTTGAGACTTTCTGGCATTTGTCTACCTGTGGTGTTAGCTACAGCAAGATATTTAACTTCAGAGTTCCCTTTCCCACTTGTAAGATGGGTATCAGGAATTTGTTTTTAGGGATATGATGATGAAAATTGTTTGTGCACGGAGTACGGCACAAAGACCCTGTACCAAGTTTGGGGGTGCTAGTCCCAGCCTTGAAAACCCTATGTCCTTGTGCCACGTGGTACCTGAGTTTCTCAACAGCAGTAAGTTAGTGCACTAAAAGCTGCATGTATACTCGGTTGTCCGGGAGGTAACAGGAAGCAAACTCTGTGACACTTCACATGGATCCTACCTTGTGTTCACATGACACTTTAAGAGACCTACATTTCTAAGTCTGCTATCTCTCTCTCTCTCCTTTTTTTTTTTTTTTTTTTTTTAAAGTTACCCTTTCCACAACCACATTTGCTGTTCCAATTTGAACTGCACTACAAATCAGGCTGACTTTAAAATACAAGTTGTGTAAAAAATCTCAAGTCATCTGTAATCAAAAGATGATATCATATTTTTGTTTCTTTTTCTAAGTATCTACAAAAGTAAAAGTAATCAATTAACTAAAATAAAAAGCAATTGAGATGCTAAGTTGTTAAGTATTAATAAAGTATATGCACAGTCTATTCAAATGCACACTCTAGACTTTTTTTCCCCAATTATATGAGCCAATAACAAGATGTCAAATTAATAATAACTGAAATAAATTATAACAGCATCATGCATCTGAGGGAAGGAGCAGAAACAGACA
>JAVCKT010001282.1:0-10921 GCA_032273925.1 Rhynchotus rufescens | reverse complement strand
TCCTTCCTTCCTTCCTTCCTTCCTTCCTTCCTTCCTTCCTTCCTTCCTTCCTCCCTCCCTCCCTCCCTCCCTCCCTCTCTCCCTCCTTCCCTTCCTCCCTCCCTCCTTCCCTTCTTCCCTCCTTCCCTCCTTCCTCCCTGTCTCCCTTCCCTCCCCTTGCTCTCTCCTGCTCTTTTTTCTTCTTTTTTTCTCACTTTCTTTCATTTCGTCTTTTTCTTTTGTTCTTTATTTTTGTTCCTTTCTTTTTCTTTTGTTCTTTTTCTCTCTTTCTCTCTTTCTTTCTCTCCTTCCCTCTATCTCCTCATTAACTTGCATCCAAAAGCAAATTCCTGCCTTTTCCGCTCTCCTGTGCTGACAGAACCTGAAGGAAATGGATGCAACCAACATTTCCAATATGACGTTCAAAAAATGACTTTTTCATTTTCAATTAACCTTGCACAAAGAGGGAGGGCTGGGACTCACCCCTTGGTTGGTGGCCGCAGCTGGTGGTGGGTTGTGGTTGGTGCCCATGCAAGGGGCAGCACTGGGCAGGGAGGACCAGGCACCTGGGCCGTCGCTCCACCGCTATTTGCACAAGGCAAGACAACACTACCCTGCAGTAATTACTCACTGAAGAGGGAAACAGGTAGGGGAGAGAGTGCTCTTGTCATTTGTGCGACTTAATTGTATGCTTTTATGAGCCGTAATGGCTGGAAGGATTAAAGTTACTTTTAATAACGCTTCCTTTCAAAAGAATTTGATTGGAGATTTCCCAGCAGGGCTACCTACCGAGCAGCAGGACCCCTTTTTTCCTTCCAGACCCCTGTTTCCTCCCCATCCCCCTCTCCTCCCCCTTCTTCTCCCTCCCTCCAAGCTCCCCTTGTTCTATTTGGCTGCCAGGAGCCAATCTGCACAATGCAGCACGAAGCCAATTCTATACGTGTACTTAAATAAATACATGAAACTAAGAAAACCTGTGCATAAAACCAGCCTTTCCCAGGGTGCCAAAATTTGTCAAACTGAACCATGGCCATATATATTCTGGTTCTCCTTCAGTAAGCCCCAGGAACAGAGAGTTACAGGAGGAAAACAGTTCAGTAGATGTCCACAGAGCAGGCCCAGGAGTATTTGCACAAATCATATTTGCTTTTAAAAAGAAAAAGAAATGTTATGTTAATAAAGGTAAACTTTCCTTTAGGAAAGGAAAATGTGCTGCAGTCTTTAGAATGGTGTTTTTGATGTCATGGGGAACTCTTCCTCGGCTGTGGAGGCCTTCAAAGCTGTTTGGTGTGCCCTCATCAATGAATTTAATTTATTTTATATCTTAAGTCATTCAATTATAAGCCAGGAAAGAAAAGAGAAGTGGTCAACAGTTGTGAGAATTAAGTTGTCCTTTTTCCTGGTAGCTCACAGAGAGTCCTCTATCTGTCAATAATTTGGCTCAAAGTAATATTAACAGGCTATATTCAGCAAACTGTAAACTGATAAAGATAGGCTAGTTCAATATCTGTTCCCTGCTTTAATGTGCACTGTTAAATTATTAGATGAGAGTTATTGTAGGAAATACTGTACACTTGCACAATAAAAACCATCAACTGCTAGTCTGGGGATTTTTTTATCACTAACATTACATGTTTGTTTTAACAAGCACAGCCTCAGAGTTTGTTTTGCTTGTTTTCCTCTTGGCTTAGGGGAAGTAAGATTAAAAAATAATGAAAAAAGGAAAAAAAAAAAAGAACAGTTTCACAGGAAAATAATTCCTCTTTTTGCTAAACAAAATCCTTAAAGCTGGCATTTTTAATGATTTCACTGTCAATTTACATAGTCATTTATAAACCCTATGCAGTGTTTACACACTTTCTGTGCATTGCTTATGTTAACATGTACAAACATCGCTTCTATAATATCATAGTTGCTCGTTTGATTTTTCAACTATTTGGCAAAGAAGCCTGATTGAGTCTTTTTTTTTTTGAGTATCTAATGTTAAACTCTCTCCTCTTCTAGCTTGTGGACACATTAATGTGTTACGAGTCGATTGCTCTTCTGATTCCATTATAAGAGAATAGCTGTTCTTTCATCTATGAATGCAAATCATCATATACTTATTTTACTATCACATCAAGAGTGCAAACCACTTTCAGGCCTATAGTCACAAATAACAAAATAATTTTGTATCCTTCTTGAAGCCAGATTTCTAGTTCTGCATCTCCACAACCTTTAGCACTAGCAGCCTTTGGACAGTCAACATATACTTAAACATAATGAATAGTAATCAACAGCTCAGTGATTCAGACACTCACCTCACATATCAAAAATATTTGTGGCTCACCTGGAGCACTGTAATGAAGTTACTTCTGCATCTATGCTGAGCTTATATTCACCTCAGTTGACTGAGAATACCACTTGACATAGCTTAATTCTCTCTTTTGACCAATTATACTATAAATATATATATATATGTATAGATATATAGTTCAGAAGATTAAAGTAGGAATTTATCTTAGATTGTCAAGCAAATAATTTTGACACTGGTGTTTTTCTGGATTTTTTCTCCATTCTCCTTGAATGTGTAGCACAGACACAGGTAATCATTATGTGTTATAGCCTAAACTTTTTGAGTGCTGGAGTGAGTTACATGTTCTGTCCACCAATCATTGGACATGTTACATGTGAGGTACATGTCCAATGCTTGGTGAACAGAAGCTCCCTTTAAACTGCCTTGGCAGGAGATGAGGCTGTACACTCAAAACTCAAAATTTGGACATAAATTTGGAAAACCTTCATACAAGTGCATTAATACTCACCCATGTGACATCCATGAAGCCAAATAAGTTGAATGATTTACATCTCTGAGTGCTCTGTGTGCATTAACAGTATGGTTTCATTCCCTTGAGCTACCACTGCGGGAGATTACATAATCAACAATATTGGGTCATTTCTACTTACTCTTTTAAAATGTGGCAACAACAGTTAATGAAATGTTTGCTTTCAAACATATTATCTGGGTTATCTACCCAGTGCTGGCAATATGTGGTATTTTGGAAACTGTGTAGGAAAACTGAAGAGATTCTAGTGTATCATGTTTAGAAACTCTCTGCACTTTCCAAGCAGAGAATGCTGAGAAATGGCAGATCACTGTTAATCTCAGAGAAAACAGAGTGGCTTATGTGAGACACCTTTATGGCTACAAATTATAAAAAGTTGTAAGATGAATTGTTAGACCACAACAGGGGTCAAAAATAGGCTGCAAAGTCTCTCTCTCTCTCCTCTCTCTCTATAAAGGCAAATGGAAGAAAGATGAAATATGAATGTGATATACACAGGCTTCGGCTTGGTAGCTCCCAAGTTTTGCAGGCTTTCTTTTCTAAAATGTTGGAAACTCATAACACTAAAGATCATTTTTATTTATTTCAGCCCTCCTCCTCTTTTAGGATAGAGATAGGCAATAACTAGTAATAGGACTAACCTGTCACTTGTAGCCATACTCTAAGAGCACCCAGCATTCTTTCACAGATGCTTTTACAAAAAAATAAACCTTGAACTCATGTTAGTGGTTCTTTTTTTATAACTTACCAGAGATCAGGGATTTCGGTGAATGAAACAGTCTTTGTTAAAATTTATCATCTCCCTTAAAAAGAAAAAAAAAATCCAAACCCTCAGCATCTACTGCAAACCTAATTATTTCCTAAGACCACACAGATGCTGGAAAAAGGGAGCACACATACAAACTACCTCTTTCTTCTATTTCTTTCTTTCTTTCTTCTAACTGCACTTATATAGAATAACAGTTCTTTGTCAGAACACTAACAATATCTGCAAACCATTGGACTGAACTGAAAGTTTTGCTTTTTATTTTGTATTTGCATCCTTTGTAAGGATGTGAGTGTCATATTTTGTAGAACACCTAGAACACTCATTAATTTTGTTATTGTTTCCATCTGAATAAATTCAATCTCTGAATAAAATTCACTCTCCCTGTTTCTTATGTGCTATATTGGTATTTAGGACTATATGATCTCCTGAACTCTGACGGGATGCTTATACTGATCCAGCAGCAGCTGTCCTGATGACATCGATAAATCGGTTCTCTCTGTTCTCACTGCTATCTGTGCATTATTAATCTTGAGGTCTAGTGGTCCTGCAGCCTACTTTCTTTTGTGTTTTTTAACTTCATCTCATCTTTCTTCTTTTTCCATTTTTTATAAACATCCCTAAATTATTATGTTCTATAAGCACTCTGTTTGTTACCTAATCAAATGTCCACATTTAGTGGGAGCACATTCACAGTGTATTCTCTCAATCTTGTGGATAAGTATAGCTATAATAGAGTATTCTCTAGAGTAAAAAACATTAAATATTTAATTTTCTGGAAATTTTAGGGGGACATTGAGTGTTTATATTTTTGTTTGTTTTTAGCAAAATATATTTTGAATGCTTCTAATGTCTGAATCTCTCTGAAGTCATATCTGAAACCATATTCAAATGTTCAGATTTTGTTTTCAAGCTAATTCCTTTCTTCTTCAATGTCTTTAAAAAGTTTGCTAAAGCAGTGCTTACACTCTGTTCAATATCCCATTATCCTGAACTAGTTTGATTAATAAACTAAATTTAGATACAGCTGTATCAAAGCAGTGTAGCATCTATGAATTTTCATCAGGAACAGGACTTTTTAGCATTAAGTGAGCTAGTAACAAACACAAACTGTTGAGTTTTACATATTTGTTTTTTAATGCAGGATGTGCACAGCTTTCCCAACATATGCTCTATAGGTTTGCATTTCCTGCGCTTGGTCTTAGGCTAATGGTGGTTCTTTGTCTGAAAAGTTTCAGCTGCAGCAGTTGAGCCAGCTCAGAGTTATGTGCATAAGATGAAACTCTGATGTTTCCATATGTCCCGTTTGGGATTACTGTGCTTGACTAACTCCAAATGGCTGAAACAGGAAACATCAAACTTAGCAAGCTCATAACACTCTCCAACAGCAGACAGACAGTGAAGCCTCAAAAGAAACAAGACTTAAAGTTATGAATATTTAAATCTGGGATATTTACAAATACAGACAGTCCATTTTTCATGCAGTTTTTCATGGCACCCTCAGGCTAACACTGTTTAGTACACTTGGTGCACATCAAGTCCCTTTCGATTTAAATTACCTAAACTGCTCAAAGCTTCAGAGTGATAAGCAACTCATCTTCTTTTTTAAGCTATCTGGGACAAAAAATTTCTCTTAAACCTATTGCATGCAAACTTGGTCCTATTAGGAAACTGGGCAACTCCTCTTCATTAATGGCGGAGTTCATGTATTGCAGAAAGGAATAAAAAATATTTTTTACCATAAAAGGAAGTGAATGATAATTATACCTTGGGTAGCCACCAACATAGAAATAAATCATAATTTAAGTGTATTTAGCTTTGGCTGTTTACATTTAGAATACAGCTGTCACAGTAATTTTACTTGTCTGATGTTTGCCATAAACATATGAAGGTGACTTTAGCTTTCCCTTTCCACTCTCAATAGTAAAAAGTCAAAAAACTTTAAGGCAAGAAAGTGTTGAGACTCACTGATACTATTTATACTCTCAAAAGTTAGGCATCTAAGCCTAAACTAGTGATTCTATTTTCACTTAACAGTCAGTAGCAAGAAAGAGCCAGCCTAAGAGAATGATTCACCTCATTCTATGACATACTTTTAAAGCAAGGAAAATGTAACCCTCTAAAAATGACTGTTTTTCTCTATGAAAAATAAATTTTATATTTTTAAACTTTTTTTTGCCTTTTTTAAAAGTTATATATAAATACATATATATATTAGACAACTTTTATATAATGGACCTACAATGGAAGTCCAGAGTAGCTGGCTGACAATCAAAAGACTCAAAATTTGATATCTGAAATCAGATGAGTTAAGAACTACTTTTAATGCATGATAGCTTGGCCATGGCATAAAGCCTAGGCTTGTTTTGCATTTAAAGATATTCATGCAGCAGACATATTTTATAGAAAGAATGTTGAGTGAGCAGAAAACTGAGTGGATAAATGCATTCAGTGGAATTCATTGTTATGTAGAAGACTACAGTTTCCATATGTGTCTTAAGTACTTTCAGCAAACTCAAGATGACATCTTGACACCCTTCTCCATCCTGCAGTGTTGTTTCGAGTAATAGTTTAATTTTTTTGTAAATTTTTTGAAACTTTTGAAATCATTGTAGCTGTGTCCCACTAAGCAGCAGTCAAATCTTATGGATGCTTTCTATCCAAACTTTGCTATGTTTTCTTTTTCTTTTCTTTTCTTTTTTTCTTTTTTTTTTTTTTAATTTGTCTTAGAAGGGGGTTAATGAAACTTATCGAGACCTTAGATTTTACCCTAAAATGTATAATTCCCAGCCTTTATATGTTGCATGATTACAAACAAAACTATCATTAAGTTTTCCATTAATGCTCTTCTAATGTTGAATAGAGATAAGTTTAGCTTTTATACACAGCTATGGGATGAAAAGAAGTCAAATAACAAAACTCACCCTGTTAACCACAGGCAAAGGTTAAAGACAGGTCCAAGTCACCTTTCTAGCCACAGGACAATTCAAGAGCTGCACATGATCATCATCAAGGCTCTTAGGGACTATCAACTCCTTTTTCTAGGTGTCCGCTCTTGGAACTTGCCAACTTCTGGAGATTGCAACTGGTTTCAGCAGCAGGCAAAGCTTGTAACTACCGGGGGTAGCTGATTTCTGATGGAAATAATGCAAGTTATGGTCCTGCTCTCTGCTTTTGCTGGAGTAATGAAAAGTCAGATCTGTTGTTATTCTCCCTGAAGGAGGAGCAGGATATATCAAGGCACCTAATTCAGAGAAGAAGGCAATTCAGGATTTCAGGAAGCAATTTCAGGAAGCAATAGCAGGTCACTGCTTCTACTTTCCATCCCTCTGACAGCAGGAGAAGCATCATAAAGCCTTCCCCTCCAGAGCTGTTTCCTTCATTTCTGTCTCACCTCTACCTCTTTCCTTTCATCCTGCCCTTCCTTTTACAGAAATAGCTCTGCTGTCTGATTACAGAGGCAAAGTTCAGGTTTTCCTCCATTGTCACAAACTCTATGTCTACCTCAGGTTCCTCTTCCTCTAATTCCAAGCAATGATTAAGAGTATTTCATTCAGGATGGACTTCTGCTTTTTTTTTTTTTTTTTTTTCATCAAGTTTCAACTACTTAAAATAGAAATTTAATAAAGGAAAGAGAATGAATTTTGATGCTACCAACTGTTAAGCAATTTAAGCAGTAGCTGAACTAACCTTAGAGTAAATGAACCCTGGTCTAAGAGCTGCATGATCAGATGCAGTTACAGAATAATTTAGTCCAATAGAATATTTCAGTAATGAAATAGAAATTCGTTCAGGGCATATTTAAAGCTCTCACTTGTCACTTGCTCCTGAGAGTCAGGTTCCATACAGATGTTTAAGTTCCTGAACAAACTTTGAATAAATTTTTCAACTTCGTATCACAAGCTGCGATTTTCAGCTGATGATTTCCAACTCTATAATATCTTCCATGTATGACAGAGTGTGATAGTCTTCAGAAACTTGTAGTGATATCTAGTACATATATATATATACACATATATATGTGTGTATATAAAGTAGTCTTTGCTGAGAGTAACTTATAACTTTCTGAGTCAACAGCTCTCTTCTCCTTATCTTGTTCTTATTATGAGACTCTTTTTAAATGACTAATAACACAGAAAGAGATCACAAGTCACAGTAATGACCACTGCAGAATCTTCAATTTTATGGCTCAAATGATTAAACAAGGGATTGCATTTTAGAAACCACATATTTTTTCTCAGGTCTAACCTGTGGCCTAGCAGTAACCCTAGATGAGGTATTTTATTGTACTGTGCCTGAAATACCTCATCAATTAAACGAACAAAGTAAGACCTAAAATCTTTAAATACTATAGCACGAAAAACCTCCTCAAGTTGCTCTTTACAGTCTTGGTAAATTCAGTCAATTATTGAATGAATATGGAAATGAAATGAAATAATGAAAACTCTTTGTAGTGAGTTTTTAGACCTTTCATCAGCTATTACAGCAATCATTTCATTTGACACCAAGGCACTAAAACAACTGATGGTTTTTGGTAAAGGTACTTGATATTTTATAATTAGCACTGTGAGCGTGAGAGTCTTGGGCAACTATATGGTCATGAGTGGTCAGGCTTGAGGAGTTATTGACAGGGAAACCAGGACTAGAATGTATGACTTCACTTTCCCCATTCTTCCTTGATCCTTGTTGGTATTTCATACTCCTTATTCCTTACCCTAAAGAAAAGGGGTGTCAGATCTGCTCCCACTATCTGCTCCCTCTAGGCTTGTTGTGGTCTCACCAACCATCTCCTCCACCCTGCATCTGTTCTTATCTTGCAGATTTAAATGCTTCCTCATGTTTTATTGTTTGTAATACTATTCCACAAGTCTCTGTTTGTCCTTTTGTGCTTACATATTTTTTAAATATTTATACCTAGCTGGGTAACATAGTCATGGGGCTATACTATTAATAGTGTTATAAAGTGTATATTGTATATAAAGTATATATTGTCCCCATTTTATCTCTTTCAGTGTGCTCATGTCTGGTTTTAAGGCAAAACACTTGTATCTTGTTTAGCAGTTTCTTTGCAGGTGGATCAGAACTAGCTGTATCTCTAAAGAAAAAAAAAAAAGAGATCTTCTAAACCTTAACTCATAAATAATTAACATGATTTGTCTGATTTACCCACTTTAATTTACTTACCACTTTTTGATCAACTCTTATAATGTACAATCCATGGGAGCACTTCACTACAGCTTTCCCAACCATTCCAATTATTATTGATTAGAATACCTCTTTAATGGAATAACATGTTGCCAATTAGTCATTGAATCTGTTAAAAAAGTAAATGCTGGAAAATTTTGAAAGATACCGGTAATTAGGATAGTTTCTTCCAAAGTATTGCAGGTTCAAGTCCTGAAACAAAGGAGTTTGTACCTTTTTCTCCACTCTCTCTTGGAAGAATTGCATTTTCCTTAGGGAAGCTTATGTCATGTTTAATACATTTTTTAACTTAATGATAGCTGGTGCCAGTGAGCTTCACAAGTCTTTTAATATGTTGGATTTAAAATAACTTTTCTCTTGATCATTTTTGTGCTATTGTGTTAAAAAAAAAAAGTATCTTTAGAGCCATATGGCAGAATACAGATGAATACCTAGCTAATTTTTTATAACATTTCTTTGTTGCAACCATCTTGTTATTTTTGTCTCTTTCTAGACTAAACAGTCACCATCACTTTAATCTCTCCTAACTAGCTGGAATTTGGAGGCTAGACAACTAAAACATGCAAGCTGCAAGGCAGCATTAAATAGAGTGTTTATTTAAACATCTTCTGAAATCTGTTTGTCTACTTGACCTAGCTACTGACTTAAATGCAATAAGAAAGCATTTTAACACCATTAGTATCTGGATTTCAGCCAAAGGAAAGCTCCTTACTTTATATCCCTTTAGACTGCACTGATGAAATGGTCTAAAAGCAGGTTTAGTATTACTTAATTCATTTTAAATGGTAAGGCAGCTTGCAGAGTGTAGCACAGGAAGATGAAAAACAAGGTTCTGGATGCTAAAGGTCTTGTACCAGATTGAAATCTTCCTAATGTATATAACAGCATTGTTTTCATGTGACAGTCACAGCAGAGTTTAATCCTATACGATATCAAGACTTCATACAAAATTTGCTCTTGAAATTGTGTTGAAGAGCCTTTTTTTCCCCTCACGACTTTGCAGTCCAAGTTTACAACATTATTTCTTTTCTCTCTCATGCTAAAGGCATTAGCACAATGAAATTAAGCAGTCCAGATTTCTAATGCAAACTGCTTAGGGACAAGATGCTAAGTGATTCTAAGTGTTTTGTTGAGAGCCACTGTTTAAGTAAACATTACAAATTATGGTTATGTAGTATATAACGTGGATTGAAACCCCTGAGCAATGTATTATTCATAAAATAAATCACTTTATCAGTTTGATCATGTTGCTTTTCTTTAAAGAAGAAGATGACAAGGTTTTTAAGTCCTATTACAGAGGCAGCATGTTAAATGGGAAGAAGGAAATATTCTTAAAAAATTCCATTTTCCTTCCTTTCCTTTGCTTACTTGAAAAAAAAGGACTTCCCTAAGATGTCCTTTCATATGAAACAGCATATCTAGCACAGTTAACTCTTAGAAAGCACATTTTACACTAATTTCCATAGGCTAATTCATCATTTCCCCATTTTTATATCCGTATTTTGTTTATATTTGCCTATTTTATTTATTTTTATTTAATTTATTTAATAAAATAAATTTTCTATAGTAAAAGAAATGGAAGGTCAAGGCAATTGCCATGCTAGAAGGCCAATAGGAAACTATAATACAATATAGGAAATAAAGTTCATGTAAAAAGCTTGTAGGGTATGGATCTATTTAATTAGGTCTCAGTTAGGTTTTACTGTAACTCATAACCTCTAGGTACAGATTAATTTCCACTATAACTCATACTCTCAATGCACACATTAGAAACAGATGTCAGCATGTCACAGCCACACTCACAGTTCCTATATCACTGTCTGTGGGGATCACATGTCTGATACTGATAATGGGATGGAAGTCTTGGCTAGAATAAAATAGCCATGCAACAGGTGAGTTACACAAGAAGTGAAAAGTGAAACGGTTCAAAACTAGTGCCCTCGTGGACAAGAAGGCCAATGGGATTCTAGGGTGCATTAAGAAGAGTGTCTCCAGCAGGTTGGGGAAGGTGATGGACTCCCCTCTACTGAGTCCTGGTGAGGCCACATCTGGAGACTGTGTCCAGTTCCGGTCTCCCCAGTACAAGAGGGATGTGGAGCTGCTGGAGAGAGTCCAGCGCAGGGCTACCAGGATGATCAGGGGCCTG
>JAVCKT010001280.1:0-18088 GCA_032273925.1 Rhynchotus rufescens | reverse complement strand
CAACAGGAACATGGTAGACAATGTGAATGAACACAGGCGCGAGCAGAGCACTATGACAGGCACATTATTTTTGCTGCCATTTTGGGCAAGGAAGAACTAGTTACTTCAATCCTTTTACCAAACTGATTTTTCCCTTTCGTATATTTTTGCCATGGAAGTGAAGCCTATGTCAAAATTGGCAGTATGAGACTGTGATCACTCAAAGTTATTATGTTGCTGTAAGAACTATGGAATAATGGAGCTATTCCAGATCTACTTACTGTCCCATGTTCTGCCCTCCTGCATTTACATGCACAATGCTGAAACCCATTTTCTATACTGATTTCAGAAATAAAGCAAAGTAGTAGTGACAGCTTCCTCAAATACGCATTTGAATAAGCTGAAGTCAATAAATACATTTGTATAAAGTATCTCACCTTCTTCTCCACTAACCAATTCACCAAGTTGTTCATCAACACCAGAGCACACTTGCAAGATAATTTCATTCTGTATATCTGTAATCCCATCAAAATTAGCCACATTGAATACATGCTTCAGGGAAGGTTGAGATGCAATTACCTTGAGTTCTTTTGCATCTGCTGCTTTGATTCCTAAAAGTTGAAATAGACAGGATCATTTTAAGTAGTCATAAAGTACCAATATTTGTGATTGTAAAGTATCAGAATGTTTTGGAGTAAAGTTGGGTTGAATTGAGTCCTGTCGTCATAATCAAATTAAACAAATGAAAAGTTGATGCAATGAGTTCATAAACTACACCTTCAACTTATGGACTAATGTGATATGTTTGTTAATGCCAAGGCTCAAACTATCTCTGTCAGTCTCTTCCTACCCTCCACTGAAGAGCTATAAAACTCAATCACTGAAAAATTTCAATATACCTAAAGAAAAAACTTCAACTCCTATGTTGCGAAGCTCTCTTGCAGGAATTTCTACTTCATCTTGAGCTTTTCCATCCGTAATGACAATTGCTACTTTAGGAAAGCCTTTTCTTGCTCCAGCAGACTCAGTAAAGGTGTTTTTAACCAGGTAATCAATAGCTTCACCTAAAAACAACAATACAAGATGTGTTTTATTAGGTATGAAAGAAACAAGATTTAAATCAAAGTTCAAGTATAAGATTAAATGTTGCATAAACACAAACATGAGAAATTTGTACCTGTCATTGTATTGCCACCTTTGTAAGGTATCCTTTTAATTGCATCAATAAGATCACTTCTTTTAAAATATTGATTTAAGTTGAATTCTGTTCTTGTATCCGAACTGTACTGAACAACTCCAACTCTTGTCTTGTCTTCCCCAATGTCGAAAGCTGATACAAGGGCAACCATGAAGTCCACAATATATCTAAAGTTACTTCTCCCTACACTCCAAGAACCATCTACCAGGAAAACTAAATCTGTCACTGCACTTATAGAGCATCCTGGAAAACAAAAAAAAAGTATATAAATATAAGCAATATATGAGCAATTGCATGCTTACAAATCAGTGAGAAATGTCTGACAAACTTAAAACATAAAAGTCAAAACAAACTGGTCTTATCTGAAAAATCTTATTTGGTAAAGTATGATCACCTAGGAAAATACTCATATATTTTAGCTATCAATACCAAAAGGGAGCTGTCACCTCCAGGAAATCAGTTTTTACACCCTTTTACTATATTCCACAAGATCTGTTATCCCATAGTAGATGACACCTCATATACATAACTTTGTGAAACAGTTTGATGTTATGGAACATTTCATCTTGTTAGCACTTCTGTTATCCATCTTTACCTCCCCATAATGGCTGCACAGTTTCTTCTGCAATGCTTTACATCTGCAGCACAATACCTCTTACTTGAACAGACACGCTTATGAGACTGCACGGGGTTGATTAGTTATATGAAATTTGTAACTTCAGTACCAATTTTGCATCTCATTCCTACAATGCAGCTACAAATTCCTTCCATTTTAGTCTCTTCCCAAGCATTCTTAAAAGTAGATAAGATTAAAAATAAGAGAAGTTTTTTTGTAAAATAACACTGGAATAGTGCTTAGGTTTGTGGGTTTTGGAGACAGCTCTCAAATAATCTAAAACATCTGAGATCTTGAAAGACAAACCATCTTACTTTGTAATTGAGTCTCAACCTTCTTTTCCTCTGGTATTCCTGGACCACCTGTCTGAACTGTATAAAGCACAATACAGACAAGATTAAATGAGGAAATGAGACTGCAAATTAAATTTAGCATTTAAGAAGAAAAGTGAATAAAGGAATTAGGCCTTCTAACAAGCATCAGAATGCAAATACATAAATACAAGTTATGACTACCTTATCTATACTTGTAGATTTAATAACATAATATTCAAGACAATCAAGAATAAAACAAAAGAAAAAAAAAAGAATAATTAAAAGTTCCCTGCCCTTATGTGTCTCTTAAGTATTTTCCTGAAAATGAATGGCAATCTCTCTGGATACAATACCAATATTACTCCTCTCTAACATACATGCAAAATTCTCATAAGGAACTTTCCTGATGTTGCTTGAGAAGTCTGAGACAAAGTCAGAAAAAAAAAATGTATCATAGAAGATAGTTTACTGTAATTAAATTACAATTAATAAATATAAACCATATAAATGTCAACTGCATATATTATTATACAGATATATTGTGTCATATTTTATCACCTGATAGAGTAATTAACTTTTTTTTTTTTTTTGCACAAATTCTGGACTGATAAATTTCTTCCTGAGGTCAATGAGAGTCTTCACTTCAGCAGAGGCAGTTTATTTTGAAGTAGGTCTGCTTCAAGGAAACCAATAGCCTCCTGCAAACAATTCTCTACAAGCTGCTAGTCCCCCCTTATGTCCAGTAAAATATTTTGGCTCTTACTAAGAATTATGTTTAATGAGGAAGCTATATTTGACAAGAACTTAAGAACATACCAAAATTTTGTCAGGAAACTGGAAAGAAGTGAAGTCCTGTGACTAAACACTTAGTTGAGTTATTTAGTTTTCTAACTTACTGCATATACTTACTTGTCAGTTGGCCAAAAACAGGTAGACTCTCCTCTCTTTCATCATATGAAGCTATTGATACAACATACTCTAGATCAGGTATAAGATCTGATAAAACTGTTTGAGTAGTACTAGGTGAAAGAGTAAATTCTTTAGTAGGTCCATCTACAATAAACATATAAAAGAGTTAATATAATGCTTCAATCAAGTAATATCAATAACAAGTTTCACATAATCAAAGAATAAAAAAGCAACAGAGAATGATCTATCTAGATACCCAATAGATACCCAATGACAGCTTTACATAATACACTTTTCTCTTTCCTAAATCACTATTTTGCAATACTAAACTTCAAACTTAACTGTTTTCAATAATAAACAAAATTATTGAATTAGTTGCCCAATAAATTCCAGGAAATTAAAACCCAAAAGGCACATACAAAACATGCTACCATAAACAAACCATGGTCCAATACTGATCCAATATCACTATTACACAGATTATTTCTCTAAGTATAATGGAATAATGGATGTCTTACATAGCCATTATCAGATGTGTGACATCACTGCTGCCTTCTTGGATGTGCAATATTTCCCTCAGGAAAAGAACTCAAATGAAATACAGTACAATTCCATAATTTTAAGGAAATTTAAGGAAAGAGCACAAAGAAGGAGCAAAGTGATTCTTTCATCTGGTTTGTTCCAATGGTAAAGCATCTAAAACTACTTGCGGCCTCAAAGAGTAAAAGCTATGATAAGAAAAACTCTTCACTTGGAACAACCACAGCTCCTTCGTCTAGACCCTTTGCTGCAATCCAGACTCAATAACAAACTTGAGAAAGACATGAACATCTATTCTAACACCTAGCTTTGATACAAGTAAGAATGACTGTATGTTTTAAAATATTTAATAATATAATAAAATTCTATAAAGCTCACCATTTGTAGGGACCACCGTTATCCTGTAACCCACTATTGCGCCAGGTGGCCTTTTCCATGACATTTGAACATTATGTTCATCTATAATTGTAAAATTCAAGTCTGATGGTGGATCAACTGCAAAAGATTTATACCGGATAGATGTTTAAAAGCTTGAATGAGCTTTGGAAAATGAATAAATAAAATAATGTTGAGCAAAGCTTACTACAATTGTCTTTGCATAAATTTGTTTCCAACAAATATATAGATATATTGTTGGAAAAGAGTAAAATAAAAGCTGATGAAATATGACAAAACATCAAAGAGAATACGCATTACAGAGGACAGCACAGAACATATGTTTCTTGAGTTGCCAAGACATTCAAGAATGGCCAGCAAAATCAAGCACAATAGAAAACACATTTGGATACATGTACAATGAGTTCACAGATAATCACCACATATGCAAACGTTTCACATAACAATTAAGGGAATTTTTGTACATGCTGGGTGCAATTCATACAAGCATGCCAAATCACAACCTGCTTACAACACTACGAGATCATTTAAACATTGAGAATACAGTACTCTTCTTAATTAGACAGCAAAGGATTACTCAGCTTTTTAAGCCTCTGCATAGTCATATTTCTTACCAATTATATTTCACTGAATCTAGAAACTTGGCAGAGAAAAAATATTTTTAGAAACAGAAAGAATGATTGAGCACTTAATGCTAAATAAAGCATTTTTTACTGGGTACTAGATAGGAATATACATTTAAAATGTATACCAGTAATAATTATATATTGAAGTATCATTTTATTTCAAAAAGCTGAGAGCTCTACCCCTTTGTTCCTAGAAGCCACTAAAGTCTACTTTGCTTATGGCTGCAAAGAGCTCAGGAACTAAGGGGTTAATACATAGTAATGGTTGTAATTTGTCTAAATATTTGAGCTCATGAAAAAAAATCATAAAATCAAGATTCTACGTGTTTACACCAAATTGCTGAACAATTTCCACGGTGTAAACTTGGTTTCATGTTCCCTTTGCAGCAGGTGTACCCATACTAGTAGTGGCATTTTAACATAAAATGCCAGTATGGTTCCATACAACACAATGGTTAATTATGAAAAGACAACATCAAAGTATATTTATGGACATTTATTCACAGAATTTATAGAGAACAGTGAGGAGGGCGCCAGTGATCTGAACAAATGACTGCAAATAAAACTTGTAGGAGCTGATGACAGAAGTAACTGAACAGTACAGAAAGAAATATGCTATTCGGCAGCATCATGCATATGTACAGAAAATGTTGATTATTATTTTTTTAGCTTCCCACAATGGACAAAAGCCTCCATGTACAAGGTTCACTGCACAAAGACGTTTCATAAATATTTTATAATGATATTCCCTTTGTAAAATTGTCATGCTTATTCATGCAGTATTTTACTGACTCACTGTCAGTGCATGGTAGGTGTATTATACATTATTGTTTAAGTAGGTCTACAAAGTAAGATTAGACTCAGCCATACTCTCCTTCACTATTTTAGACAGTTTTGCAGGCATTTTTAATAGTCAGATCTTCTCTGCTTCATGGAAGATCTCCATCAAATCTCAGATACAATTGGTTGCTTTGTTTTTTTAAAATAATTTAAAGAGCAGATAAAGAAACAAATGCTAGAATGTACTTAGGATAAGATTCTGTACAACTATAATAAATAATATTGCAATTGAAAAATTGAAAATGAAATATATTGCATAGGCATTCTTTTTGATTTTAATTTACTGCCATTTCCAACCATCGGATAATATGGCTTTGTATTACTGTATAACAGATACACTAGTATTGGAGCAAATGTTATTTTTCCTATTGTCCATACACAGGCAGTGAGATTAGACTATTAACATGCATGCACAGTTTATTCATCATTCTCTTTACTGTAATCACATTGCTAGAAAAAGCAAAGTAGTTACTTAGTATCAAAGTCATGCAACAAATGTTAATAGTAAAATACATCTAGGTGCTAAGAATATCATTATAAAATATTGTTTCAGTAGCAATGGCTCAGGACAAATTTAATGCAAAGGCAGAGACAACTGACCTGAGCATGCTTTAAAAAAAAATCAGTACATGGAAAAAATAGTGCCACCAACCTTGCAAGTAAATTGACCTGTTGCAGCAGAGACTTTAGGCTTTTACTGCTGAAGAACAGCAGCAGCCCAACTTGTTGATATCCAAATGACCGGATTCCAGATAAACTGAAAAACTGACTGTGAGGAAAAGTCTTTAATATTTTAAAGGACTTTAATCCATATGATAATTCAAATGTGGAACTTGGCAGTTAGAAAGAATAGCACAACAATACTTAATTCTTGTATCCTTTCATCCACGTATTCATAGACTTATAAAACAACAGTGTTGTGGAGGAGGACGTTAGAAGTGCCCCAGTCTATCCCATGACCAAGACAAGGTCAGCCGTCTCATGTCATTCCTGACATGTTTGCTCAGATGATTCTTAAAGACCTCCACTGTTGCAAAGTCCACCAGCTTCCTCTAGGAACAACTCCAGTGACTCAGTTCCTATATCATCACAGAACTGCTCATTCCTGACACCTAACCTGAATCTTCATTGATGCCATTTAAATCCATTCATTCTCATCTTTCTCTTATAAATTAAAACACTTAGTGTTTCTCCTATTGAATTCTCAAAAGGACCTTTGCCCGAGTGATAAAAGAAGCAGTTTTGAATTCAATGTCATCAAAATGTCTTCTGGATGAATGCTACTCAAGTGACAAAAGACTTCTCTGGCTTGCAATCCTTTGATTCTCACACAGAACATCACAAACATCTGTAGACCTTCACACGGACCACGTTTCACCTATGTGAAACTGGCTGTAAGATCATGACCAAACCATGGTCATATGACTGAGTGTTTTAAGTCAATCTGAAGTTCAGCAAAATATTTAGATAACAAAAATCTTACTCTTATAATCAAATATCGCAACTATTATTCAGCCTTATTAAAATTATTCTTCTGCAAGGGAATGCAGAAAGATAATGGAATGGAAAGATAGCTGGAAAGATAATGTAGCTGTAATATGGATGCAGACTTGTATGAACAAAATGCCCTGATACTGATGGGAGTTGTCCAATGAGAGGCACAAACTTTAAAAATGTCATTCTACAAAAACTTAAGTATAAGAGCAGTTTACTCAAGGAAGCAATCTTATCGGTGACCTATTCACGCAAGTCGCCTATTCACTGCACATGCACTTACAGCATGGAGTCGATCATCTTGATCCTGCATCCATCAAAAACAATGATCAACCTCTCAAAACCTCTCATAGACTTGTCAAGGTGCTGGATCATGACTGTAACATGTGGTAGTATTACACTATTCCCATAAGTATTATAATAGATGTGAATAAGTAAGTGTAATGTTGGGAGGAAGAAATGCACATTTTGCTTTGGAGTGGAGATAGAGAATGGATTCCAAACTGAATTTGCTTTCTTAAATCATGGAAGTCCATGCTTGCACATAGACTATGCTAAGTCAGGCACAAAAGTCCTTGATTTCGTTTATGACACGCAGAAATGTATGGTTCCCATATAAATTGCCAGTGAAGTTAAAAAATGGTGTATGTCAATGTACAATCTAACATTTCCATATGGCTAACTTCCACCTCTTTTAAAAGTACCATTAAGATAACTTCCTTCCTTGTATATCACAAAAGAAAAAATAAAACAAACATAATATACTTAATTCATTGCCACTCTTTGCATTATATACATATATAATAGCAGTATATTTTCTGAAATCAAAAATATAGAGCAAGATGTTTCTTAGGTTATGTACGACTTATACAAGCTTGTATTACTTAACAGGTAATACAAACCTAATGTATAAAAGTCTACAGCTTTTTACAGATAACGCAATGTAACTGCTTCAGGATATCAATGAATATCTAGTAAGATTTAAAAAATATATAACAAGGAGATGATGCCATTTTAATCTAACATCACATTTTTAAATGATATAATTTGGAAGAAGGTATCATTCACAATCCCTTTGTGAAACAAAATCTGTAATTCCATCACTGGAAAAAAATAACTATAAATAGTAGGTAAATTAACATGTTAGCAGGCCATAGCAATTGAAGAACAAGTCCAGTCTTGGTCTCACTCAGATGAGCCCATCTGAGGTAGATAGATACCAATATGCCTCATTTACTCTTTTCTTGATCTATGGCATGAATCTATGTTGACACAAGTAATTATGTCACCATCGCAGTCAAGTTCCTCTGTAGCCAATCTTGCCAAACTGAATGGGAGGAAGAAGGAACCTCAACCTAGCAAGGTAATAGAGTAGCCTCTCAGCCTTGTTAGATATCCATTGCCAATCACAACACAAAAACATTGCCATCTGTTTGTTTGCATTTTTTAAATTTTATATATGTATGTAAATTTTCTTTAGAATACAAGATGTCACATGAGTATACTCTGAAAATATTTCATTTCAAAAATATATTTATGAAGATGTATGTAACAACACAGTTGTATATATACATGCACATACTGCATGTTTGTGCATACATGTGCATGTGTGTGCATAGGTATCTCTATACATACACATAAACACTTTGTTTCTAGTTAGCAGTAGGAAAAGCAAGGACTTACTAGTCACCGTCATGAATATAGATTGTTCTTTCACACTTAAAATTACTAGATTCTGCAAGGCAGTCAATCTCTCTTAAGGAACTTGGAAATCAGCTACTGGTTTCTCAAAATACAGAGATCAGATATCAACTGGTCCCAACAATCAAATTCTTCACCAAGGAGGTGAAGAACTTTAAAAAAGCTTCAGCTTTTCTGGATCCTCTCTGAACTAGTTAAGTCTACGAAAACGAATGCATTCAACATAGGGAGAACTTTTTAATTCTCTATAACTGCAGTGCTTCAATTACTTGTTACTTAGTGTATTTTATGTCTTGCAGACAGGTCTTTAATTGACAACAGTTTTTCTACATGTAGGACTACACGGGGGACAAACACCTTGCTCAGTGATGCTCTCCTTCCCTGTCTTTAACCATATAGCAGACTTTTCTAGGTCTGAACCAGTTCCTAAAAAGTCAAAGACTCAGAACTTTCAAATCAGAAATATAACATGCTACTAATTAAAATACCACAGAAGCAAATCCAAGAGGCACAATCAAAGGTCTAAAAGTCATGCAGGACAAATGATCTCATTCCTTTGTTGGGCCTTTGAAAACCAAATAAAACACACTGCCCAGTCCCAGTACCGTATGCCACAATTACTTTCAGATCATAGCTAACAGCTTATGCACATACCAATCTCCCTGGCTTAGCTATGACTTAAACATGAAAGCCTTCTTATCTGTCAGAAGGACATAGATTTCCCCTTGATCTTTGCAATCACAGATGGAAAACAAATAGTGACAAATGCTTCACACAAAGATGTATACATAGTGCACTGCAGTGCCACAACACTATCTTAAAGAGACAAGAAAAAGATGATAAACTATAACATCATAACATTTGACACAAGAAGTCAAAACTGTGAGCAGAGCAGTCACGATAGCAACACAGAAAAAGCAGAATTTGACTCTAAAAGAAAAAGGAAAACACAAAGCCTGAAAACTGAACTGGCTTCCATGGTCAGGCTGAGCTCAGGCTCATTCCCAGTGAAATACCATGACATTATTTAGACTTTAGTTGGTTTTATCCCCTCTACTGCTATAATAGATGTCCAAATATAAACTCCTGCACTGGATTATTTCCATAGGAAGGCTCTATCGTCATGACTGCAGCTCACTGCCTGCCAACAGCCGCTTCTCTCATGAGCACTTCTCTCACGAAGGACCACAGAGCAGCTGTGACACCGATGAAAAAAAAAGTTTCATCCTGGAGTTATTTAGAAATCTGTGCACATCAGCAGCAGACCTACTCCTAAGCGGGAGCGAAAAACAAAGGCTAGAGGAGACCAAAAACACCATCTTCTTCCCTCCCTTTGCCCTCACTCCACCTTTCCAGCCCACTCCTACAAGTGGTCACACAAAATGATCTTCCTTTTCCTTCTCTCCCTTTTTCATGGCCTACCTGTATCTGAGGGAAACAAACTCTGTTGAAAACCATAGTGAAAGCCATAGGAGAAAAAAAAAAGTGCAATTCAGAAGCACCAATCATACAACTGTTTTGGCACTGACAGCCTAGGGCAGGACTGGTAGGGAAAGGACAGCGCCAAACAAACCTCAAAGGTAGAGGAACAGATTAAAGGGATAAATGTCCACAGAAGCAGCTCAGTTCAGCAGACAGGTGCAAGATTATAATGAGACCAGAAGTAAGATACAATATGCAGTGTACAAAATGTTTCAATATTAAACCACAAAGTTAAGCCAGGACAGAAGAATGACCAGCTTAGTGCAAACAAATAAACAAAAACACGCTGCAGAAAAGCTCTACAAAAGTAGCTTTTGCAGGAGCAAATCCTAAGGCACCCTTGGTTCTGATATTCCATATTCAGCACCACTATTTCCCACTGCATATCCTTCTCAAGAGACTTCACTGCATTTCAAAACCTCTGAGTTATGAAATGTTTCTTTGAGAAAGCTGACTGCTATAGATTATGCATTTAACACAAATTTCTGACTGGACAACTGCTCTGCAACTCACAAAATCAAGGTTTTCCTCCCAAAATGTGAATTAAACAAACTTGGGCAGCTTGACTGCTAATGCATCTAGTTTCACCATTACAGTGTCTATATGCTTCTCCAAACATATTTTTCGAGCTTTCACTAACAATACTCCAACTAATTACTATTTAAGTCCACACTACAGCTAGTTTAATCATTCTCACTTCTATATTTAAGCAACTACCCCCTAAACGCAAACAATGGAGCAGGACAACATGACTAGCACTCAACAAGATCCTTCCAAAAATGCAGAAGAATGCACAAATACACTCACTCTCCTCTTCCCTCAAACCACATATTTTTTCAGCTTTCTCTGGAGCAGTGGTCCCGCATTTCAACTCTGCAACTCTGAAATGACTTTAAATGACCTTTCTGGTTCCTCAGCCAACAACAGCGTAGCGTGAGAGGGAAGGCAGCAGGCTGATTCCCTCCTAGGATGACCAGATGTTTCACTACTAGTAGAAAGTCATAGTTTCCAGAAAGCCAGTCTCCTGAAGTGTGCGTGCCCCAAGCAAGCACTGCTGCAGCAGGAGGAAATACCCTGGAGGAGCTCCTTAGCTGCTGCACTTATAGCAGCCACGAGCCAAGGCCATCACGTCCAGATGCAGAGAGGAACCCAGCAGGCAGCATCAGACAACCGGCTTCAATCCAATACAGAAAGAGGAGGAAAGGAAAAGCTGAATTATCGGAAACTGGCTTCTGCTTTTCCAAAAACATTTGGAGGAGGTCAAATCCAGACGCTTGATTAACCTTAAGCTGGAGTTGGGCCCCAAAGGTCATATACAGTCATTGCAGAGCAGGCATGAAGATGGGCCTTGTATCTTTTTCCTGGCACACACTGTTAACAAAAATACTATTACTACTACTGCTACTATAGCCATTCCACTCACACGTAAGAACATAAACAAGGTTACCCTCGTACTCGCTGTCAGTCCATCAGGGAGGCAAGAGCTCTGGAGACGGGTCATATAGGCTGCACCATGGTGGACACCTGGCCACATGGCTCTCTCCCAAGCTCCATCCTCGCAGCAGGAGGGAGGCAGGATTGCTGCTGGGGAACCCGCATCTCCAGCAAGGCTGGGCTGGGCCCCTCAACAAGAAGACAAAGAAGACAACAAGGATGGAGAAAAAAGGCCCAAGAGAGCCCAGGGAGCGACGCCTCCCCTCTGGGCCGGCCCGAACAAACCACACAAGGCGCAGAGAGACGAACTCTGTGGGAGCATTTTATTTCAAAGCTTTGGGGTGTGCTGTGTGTTGCTTTTTTTGTTATTACTCTTTTTTTCCTCCAAACCAGACAGAGTCGAGCACGGCTCCTCAGTGCCGCTGGCAGCCCGCAGGCTGTGCAGGGCCGGTGTGGACAGCACACCAGAGAGACAGAGAGGAGGAGCTGTGCTTTGTCTGGGCTAGCTGCAAGAAACAGAGCACAGAAGGAGCTGGGCAAGGAAGGAGAGGCGTTTCTCTGAAGGAGAGAAGGAGAGAGAGTGCAGTAGTTACACGCAAAAATAGAGCAGAGGGGAGCTGGAGGGGGGCTCGCTGGTTGCCCAGCAGGCCGGGGGACAGAGGTTACCTTCGGCCTCCGTGCAGGAGAGCAGGGCGGCCGCGCAGAGGGCGGCCAGCGCCGCGCACAGCTCCGTCTTCATCTCGGCGCCGCTGGGTCACAGCAACATGAATGAATCTGCAGCCACAGAGGGGGTAAAAAAAAAAAAAAAAGAAATAAGGAAAGAGGAAGAAAGAAGAATGGTACAAGACGCCCGGATTAGAGGGCAGCGTGGGTGTATTCATGAAACACAAAAAAACGGAGCACTGCAGATGCCACTTTGTTCCTCTCTCCCGCAGCCCCCCGCCCCCACCCACGGGACCAGGTTGGAAGCTCTCTCCTTGGAAGCCGACTTGAAACCGCAAGGTCTCGCCGTGACTCACGCAGGGTCCCGCCTGGCAATAACGCGCCACGCGTCCCCAGCACGGCCGCATTCCCGCCGCGCGCCCCGCTCCACGGCCACTCCACCAGCATTACTGCCACCCCGCAGCCCTCAAATGTCTCTTCCAGCTGGGCATTTCATGCGGCTCGTTTTCCACAACTGCTAAAGCAATTAGTTAACCGCATTTTAGTGGTCTCAAAGCAGTTTGGAATGTGCAGTAAAATAACTTTTTTTAAGGGGTTCTGCCTACAACTGTGCAATTCTTCATTTCTTGAAGGGCTGAAATAGATTTTGCAGAAGTGCGGGTAACTCACAGCTGAAACCTGAAACGTCTGCCTAGCCACCACGTTTCAACATCTGATAATTCATTTACACATTCTCGGAGAAAATGCCTTTAAAATACATTGTAAAAAAAGTAGGCAGGGGAATGAGTCTTACGACCACTATAAGTTACCCAACAAAATAGGTGGGAATTAGGCTGATTCAGCGGCTCCTGACTGCAAGCAGCATTCCCTTTATAACTCTATATGCTCAAGGTCACAACAATATACCCCAAATTACTGCAATAAAACTTCCATACGGATTTTTGTCTAGGTAGGAGTCAATATATATGGCTTTCATTACATACACATAAAAGTGCCCTTTTTATGCTCAATAATAGGGCAGGGTGATTTATTTGAATAAAGTTGTAAGTACATCATATATCATAATTAGGCTGGAGGAAAGAGAATTGTACCAGCAATAAGGCAACAGATCTCATGAGCAAAGTGCCAAAAGCTAGACAAAAAGAGAAAAATACATGAATCACCGCTCCACAGAAGCAGCTAGAGAGGAGTATATTTTCCTGCCATCTAAGGAACTAAACGGCAAAGCACATTCATTTAGTGGCTAGACACTCTTGAGATCCAAGAACACTCTTCCCAGCTACTGGCACCGAAGCTCACAGCTCCCACTGGACTGATGCATACTTGCAGCAACTAGAACTATCAAATACTACAGGAAGAAGAAAAGGAGCAATTTTTTCCGTTCAATGATTCCTCCCGCAAGTGCAAAGAACTACGATATTGACCATAACGAGTCCCCATCTCTAACGTAAGAAGGACTGAAATTTAATATTAATTGGTTCTAGAGAGCTCCGTAATCCTTTCCCTGCTCTGTGTGGGAAACGTCAAGCCTGGAGCACATCCTCCTTGTGGGATGCTGCAGGGGCTCCCCGGCCTGTGAAACTCGGGGCTAACGGATTTTAGTGCCTGCGCTGTTGTGTGGGCTTGCAGTGCCATCTTCTGATCCCTGCAAAGCGCACCAGAAGTGAACCGGTGCGCAAAGGCAGCTAGAACTTCATTTTTTGCTACTGCCTCAAGACTGCCATGCCTCATACATACACATATTTTATGGAAAAAAAAATATCAGCCAAAACATGCCTTTGACCACCTAGCCAACACCACCACCTAGCCAACACCTCGTTCCCTTCTCTCAAGCCTGGGTGTTCTAAAGGAGGTAGAGCAGGCAGACGCTCCTGGCTGTACTGGGACAAAAGCAGCCTGCGGAGCAGGGCTAAAGGCTTTACCCTTGATCTTATGCGACCACTTGAGGGAAAAAAAAAAAAAAAAAAAAAAGATTTTGCAAAGCACCACTTCAGCAAATTTTATTGCAATTCCCAAACTATGCATGGAGTGACATTCATGGAAAAACAAAACAACTTAAATGGGAAAAAAATATACTACCGAAAGAAAACCCCATGAGCTGTCAAAGCCATAAGCCCCACGGAGGGGCGGCAGAAGTGACAAGGGCTGCAGGCACCACCCGGGGCAAGGCAGGGCCGCCGGGAGCAGCAGCTCCGCCGGACTCCCCGCGGCGGCGGAGCCTGCGCGGGCACCTGCCCGCCCCGCGCGCGACGGCTGCGGCGACCGGCGGCGACACGGGCGGGCACACGCGCACACGGACACCGCACGCGGGCACAGGCACAGATGCACATGGACACACACGGAGAGAAACGGACACCGCACAAGGGCACACGCACACAGGCACCCGGGCGCACACGGACACCGCACACGGGTACCGCGGACACACGTACACACGTACACGGGCACACGCACATAGGCACACGGACACGGGCGCGCACGGGCACACATGGACACGAGGAACCACACGGGCGCGCACGGGCACACATGGACACGAGGAACCACACGGACACGCGGACCCACACACGGGCACACGCGCGGCTCCCGCTCGGTTGCCGGGCTCGCACAGACCTTGCGGGCGGCGGGGGCCGGGCGCGGTGGCAGCTCCGGCGGCGACGGCAGCCGTAGGACCTGGATGGAAGAGAAGGATGAAGCTCCAGGGGCACCTTGTGGAGGGAGCGGCGAGTAGCAGCGGCGGCAGCAGCTGGGCGCGGAGGGGACCCGAGGTTACTGTAGCTCCCGAAGTGCGGGTCCGCCTGGGAAGACTCGCCTCCTCCAAGTGGGAAGAGCCTCTTCCCAATCTGCTACTTAATAGAGGGCTGTTCCCGACTCTCAATTTACCCTCGTAAGCGGTTACGAAACTGCAGGAGAGGTGGCTGGCTGCCACCGGATGATATATGCGCGCTCCCCTGCTCCAGCAGAGAAGGGGATCCACTTCTGGAAACTGGCGCATACCTCGGCGCATTCCTGCGGCATGAGGGAGGGCAGCGGCCGGCCCGCTGTGCCAGCGACCACCCCGCCGCCCCCACGCGGCCCGCGGGAACCCAGCGGGGCAGCGGCGGAGCGACAGGCTCGCAGGGGCGGGCGGCGGAGCAGGGAAGTCCCTGGGCAGGGCAGCTGCACGACCCCCCTCAAAAAAGTACCCCGTCGAGTAAACGCACGTCACCCCCTGGAGCCCACAGTCATGAAACACCCCTCTCCGATACCGTTTGGCCTCATACACAAGCGCCCCGGGGGCCGGGCCGGTGCCCGCAGCCGCTGCGCGGGGATCGGGCTGGGAAGGTGCGCCCAGCCCCGCAGCAGCGGGAGATTCGCCCTGCCCCGCAGTGCCTCCCAACGCAGCATCGCGTCTCCCGAGGGCAGCCCCAGCCCTGGGGCAGCCCGGGAACGCGGCACGAGACAGCTCCCCCGCGCAGGGACCGGGAGCCGCCCTCACCACTGTGCCCCCGCACGAGGGGATGGCAGAGCCCCCTCGCGACATGCCCTTATTAAAACGCGGGGTTTCACCGTCGCAGCCGCGCACGCTGCAGGGAGCAGCAGTGCGAACTGAGAGACGGGAAGTAAAGACTGAGAAAAACTGAGAGTGCGGGGCAGTAAAAAACGGGGCAAACGAAACAGGGTGCAGTGCGGCGTGCAGGATGCACGGTGCGGTGCAGGGTGCGCGATACGGGGTGCGCGGTTGGATGCGCGGTTGGATGCGCGGTTGGGTGCGAGGTTGGGTGTGAGGTTCGTTGCGCAGTGCGGCGGCGCCCCCTGGCGGCGCGAGGCGGCGGCCGCAGGTGAGCGGCGCTGCGCGGACCCGCCCAGAGCCCCCCAGGCACTGCCCGCGGGAGAGGGCCAGGGGATCGTGCGTTAATTAATCAATTAATTAATTGAGAGGTAAAGGGGATGGAGGAGGTGCTGCTGTGGTTCTCTGGGGAGAGGTAGTGTGGTTGGTTTGTGGGGATGTATTGGTCATGAGCAAGCAGCTCGTGTCCGGCAGATCCTGGAGGATCAGCATTGCTGCTGATGGTGGCCTTGGCTCCCAGCCCCAGTGCTGTTGTCCTCATTTGTGCCGTGGTCCCGCAGCCTTCGTGAGAGCCCCAGCGCCCAGCAGCGCGCGCCCTGGAAGACGTGCGCTGACGTTCCCAGACGCTTTGGACATGAGTCAGCTCCTCTTAGGGACATGCCATAGTTTGGTCTGTCTGGTCTTGATAAAATGCACTTTCAAAAGACAACATCTCCCCTACCGATAAACTTTCAAATTCTCTTGACCTGTTAACCCCCTGCCTGGCTTTTGAGACGGATTTCCCTTCTAGCTTTTTGGAACAAAGAAGCCGGTTTCTGTCTATGCAGATCTGAAAGGCGAAGGTGCTATTTCTGAGGCATAATATTTGATGATTATGTATTTTAATTTAATATCTTGAGTGAGCATGCCAAGAGCAGCGGTATAAATTTGGTACATCAGTGGTACATTTGGTACATTTTTAGAAGCAATAGACATCAAGAAGTACATTAAAATATCCTTCTATGGCAAATGAATTAATATAAATATTTACATCACTTGTGCACCAAGACTATTTCGTTTTGTTTTTTAAATGTGCTGTGGATTTTGCTATCATACTTCGACTAAGAATTTATCTTGATGATACTAATTAATGCATATGCTAAGAAGGAAATGCATAGTGTTCTATTCTAGAATAAAAGGTAAAGAATTTGGAAAATTTATTTTGAAATATCTGAAGAATGTGGTACGAATTCTGCAACTGGGATTGCATAAGCAGAGGCTATCTATAATCAATGGGTCTCTCAAAGGCACAAAAATTTGCCCTCATAAACTTTTACAGGACTAATGCTAATATGGGCTATGTCCTATGCCTCATAGTGACTGGCTTTGCTGAATTTCTTGGAGTGAAACCCAGCTCAGAGGCAGCAGAAGCAAATAATTCAGTGACTCCAAGGAGAGAAGGGTTTCGTTCTTGTCTTCAACTACTTGTTCCAACCATTTCATTTTCTCTCTCCCTCCCAAGATCTTCTACACATAAAATATACTGAAGAAATGCATTTAGAACATATGCTCCCATATGTCACAGTAATTAAAAGGCAAAAGAGGTTGTTTTTAATCAGCACTGTTGCTATGTACATTTGGAGTCTGAGTGCATAGTATGTGATGCAGAAGGCATTTCTGTAATGCATAAACATTTACTAACACTCTCCTGTCTGCTTGTTTCTTAGACAAGTGTTAAACCATTAAGACCATGCACTCTAGCTTTGCAGTTCTCTCTCTTATTTAAACTGAATCATTTGAAATTTTAATGAAAGAAATCAATATAAAATTAAAGACTTGAAATTATACCTATACTTTTAATAATATTTCTCATTTCTTGTACGGATATGTGGGAAGAATTTTGCAGGAATTTCTTACAAAATATGAAACATTTGGTGGTCTAAACCAAATTAAACCGCTTTCTGGCTTCCCTTTACCTCTGGCACCTTTTTCAGTTTCCCCAAACTGTATTTGTAAGGAAAAAAAAAGGTATTGAAAAGTAAAAGAGGACATTCTGCACTGTAAAAACTTGGATATCCTTTTCCATGTGGTTATCACATGAAATCTGACCTCTGTGGCTTCCTGACAATGGCATCTGCTTTTCATATGTAAATCCCTTATGTATATACATACATGTGCATATGCCTTACACAGAAGAGAAAGCCAACAATGTGTCATCTCTTTAAGCAGTGAATGGATTTAGCTTTAACTGTTGTTATACAGACAAAACTGAGTCTACTAGTACATTACCTACATCTACCCAGGAAGTACTTTGCTGGTCTGTCACTGCAGCATTATCTGTCACTCCCATGCATCTACATCAGACACTGGCTT
>JAVCKT010001274.1:21611-32065 GCA_032273925.1 Rhynchotus rufescens | reverse complement strand
GGGCCCGGAGCGAGGCGAAGGCCCGCGCGGCGCCGGGGCGTGCTCGGACGGCCTGCGCCCGGCGCCTCGGCCCTCCGCGGCAAACCCCCTGGAAATGGCCAGGGCAGCGCCGGGGAGCAGCCGCGCTGTGCGCGGTGAAGCCAGGGAGGGGGCAGAAGATAAAAATTGCAATCAAATAAAAATAGAAACCCCACCCCGCGGCGAGCAGCGCCGGTGCCTCGCCGGGGTTTTGCCTTAGTCATGCCTCCTGCCCGGCAGGAGCCGCGTCCAAGCCCGGCGCTGCTGCCGCTGCCGCTGGCGCCGGGCCTGGGGCCGCCCGCGCCAAGGGTGTTTTCAGGGCTGTCTCCCTGCCAGCTGCTGAGCTCAGGGAAAAGCGAGCGGCACGCGCGCGCCCCGCGCTCCCACGGCGGCCCCGCGCCGCGGGCGCCCACCGGCCCGGCCCGCTTCCCTTCGGGAGCCCCCTGCTCGCCGCCACGCGTTCCCATGGCAGCAAAACAAAGTCAAACAGTCGGGTCGCCGCGCTCACACCGCCGATGCCGCCATAAAAGCGGGTTCCTATTAGCGGCAGGCCTGGCGCTGCGGCCTCCCCCTGCAACGCCCCGCGCTGCGCTGCGCTGCGCGTGGCCAGCGCGGCCCGGCTCGCACGAATGTTTGCGCAGCCCTCAAGTAGGAACACGATTCCCCCCCGCCCGCCATATTCTGCTTAGTTATGCTTTTTATTATACACACATTAACTGTAATATTACAGCGGGAAGCAGGTATTTGGCAACTGCGTATTATTTTGCTAAGTTTGCATAGAGGGAGCAGTTTCCAGTTTTAGCAGCTGTAACATGTTTAAACTCAGTTTGTAATGGGATCTGAAGATGAATATTCCCTGTGGGCTCTGCTTAGCTTCATTACTGGAGCCCTGCCAAATTCAGGGCTAGAAGGTATTATTCACGCCTCTTTGCACATACCATGTCAGAGCATGCTCAGTTAATGAATTTTGTTTCTAATATAGCATAAATTAGGTTTATATTTTAACATAATTTATGTTGCATTTTATTAAAATGTAAAATATTATGATCACGAGCAATCTAATTTCTGCTCTCTTAAGCCCAAACTGTGTTTGAACATCTAAGTATGTAAATCAAAATTGCATGCTTAGAAACTGATTCTAGGATAACAAACGAATATCTGAACCAAAGAGATTTCTGCCTTGGAGTCTTAGATTAAAGATAATTAAGGATTCCTGGTATTTGAACAGATTTATGTTGTTTATAAGCAAAGTACATTTTCTTCATAGAGTCAACTTGTCTTTTTTTTTTCCAAAAAAAAAAAAAAACAAATTACGTTTGCTGTATTAAAGTTCATATTTTAAAACTCTGAGCCCTGTATTAATCCCACAGTGAGTCATTAATCATACCAAATGCATTATAAAAACTTTAATCACTGAAGTTGAAACCGAGATTGTAATGCAATCCATCCCGTTTAATTACATCAGTTATTTTTCCTTTCAGATCAAGAACTGCAAAGAGGAAACAGACAGATTAAAACTCAAACTGTTCGATGCTTTGGTGTGGGGCAGGGGGATATTTTTTGCTTGTTTGTTCCTTTTTTAGGAGGAGGGACTTTGTGGAGGAAAGCTCTCAGTTAAAAAAAAAACTCATTTTTTTTACTCTCTTCCTCTCCGGTTTGCTGCCCCATTCTTCCTGTCTTTGGCCTGACCAGCTCTCTGCTAGGGCAGAAAAGGGTGTTTGCAGAGTCAAGTCGTGACCCAGGTGTTGGCGGCCGATGGCCCCTGTGCCACCTGCCTCCACGCCTCGCACCTGGAGAGCACGAAGCTGGTGCCAACCCACTGGATAGGCGCTTCCCTCACACCTTTATCGGATAATGTATGAATATATGCAATTCTCTTTAATTGGTCTAAAAGAGGTGGCTCATATCCTCAGCTGGTACAAATTGGTGTAACCGCATGCACCACTCCAGCATGGCTGATGCCTGATTTACACCAATTGCAGCTCCGCTGGATTTACACCACGTGATGATTCTGCCAAATGAGTTGATTTATCATAGTTGGATTTGTAGATGTAGAGGTTACAGGGTTGCTTTTATGCTGCGGAAGGAGATGGATTTATTAAGTAAACTGCTCGCAGTAGATACATTTTGTTCTTTGCTAGAATAGCAAAACCTGATCAATTATTTGTTCCTTAATCCCCTAGATTAATCCTGCCGTATGAAAGATTTATTAAAGGAGAGGAAGATAAGCCACTGCCTCCAGTGAAACCTCGAAAACAGGATAGCAGTTCCCAGGAGGGTGAAGTGAAAACAAAAGTGTCTGGAACAAAACGCATCAAAAATGAAAACCCAAAGAGCAAGAAGGAAAAAGATAATGCACAGAAACCCCAGGATGCGTCTGAGGTTGGTTGCTTCCTGCTTTTTAACTTTTCAATTAAAAATGTACAGCTTTAATCGCTTGAAATCCAGGGATAAAATGCATAATTTAAATGTGATTTTGGAGAGGTTGGCCTTCGCTGAGCAGCGGAGATCCCGTTGTTGCGGCACTGCCAGCGTTGTGATCCTGCCAGGCTGCAGGCAGCCACCAGTTAGCTCCATGTTGCGTGGAAGCGATGGCAGAAAACCAAGCCCTGGATGTAACAAGATCATTTCTCCTCATTGTGTTATACAGCGGTCACCGCTAAAAGATCAGCAGCTGCCAAAAGGAAACCACACAGGCACCACAGTTATTTCCTAATCTAAGGATAGGGTGCGGGAACCTCTAATACTGCTGATAATGCTGTGGTAACTGCTGGATACAGCTGATTTGTGTAATGGCAACCTCTGGATCAGCCCTTCCATAGCTGCAGAGTTTCGCTTATGCCTGTCAGACAGCAGGGCTCTTATGATCTTAGGTATAGTTTCTTTTTAGGTGGAAAGGTCTTTTTTTGGGAAATGGACCTTGATGCACTCCCTGCTCTCTCTCTTCTGCCACAGGCACTTTCCCTATGGGTCAGGTCCCTCTCCAACCACCTGATTCCTATGCAGGACATCACTCAGTGCCATCCTACGACCAGCCTCATGCGATAAACTTTTATGTTCACAGTTGATGATAAGATAGATGAGTAAAAATCAAATTGGCATGCAAATAAAGGATTTGCTAAGTGATACAAAATCAAAGGGAATTTAGCTCTAGTGTGTCTTGAGCACCTTCATTGTGCGTGCGGCCTGCACTTCCCTGTGTGCCCTTGCACTGGGGTGCAAATAAGTCTGTGGAGCTCCGCACCCATAGCCCCATGCACAAGATGTTGCTCTTCCCCTTGCATCCTGCCAGATCAGGGCAGCCTTCAAGGCGCTGCAGTGAAAGTAAGTATTTAAAGAATGCCGAAGCCGTGTGATGTGCCGGCAGACTCGCGCTGCTCCCTCGGCTGCGCTGCTGTCTGGCAGGTACATACGTCCTGCCTCTTTTTAAACCAGTTTGGAAATTGGTCTTGACTCAGCTAACAACAATCCTCCTCCTCACTGTTTAAAAAAATCACAGAGCCAGTAGACAGGGATGTGGCTGAGACTTTACATACTCAGTCTCAAGAACAGAAAAATTTGGTTTTTACGTGCCACTACCTCTTAAAGTCATGCTTACGGTGGCAAGTTCATCTCCTGTATGAACCAGAATGTATGTTTTTAATTGCCTCTATCAACAGTGTCTTTAATACCCAATGTCAGGGCACTTCACACAGAGTGGACTGTTTTTTTTTTGTTTTCTCTCTAGAATTTTAAGGTAGGGAACCCTGTTTGGAGGAGAACTCCTCTGCTTCTGGTTAAAAATACATGGAGAGGAGAGTGCACACAACTTAAGTCACTGGAAGGTTGCAACACAAATTGCCCACAGCAAGGAAATGCGAAGTTAAGGCTTGTGCTCCGTTCCCCTGTCATTCCTTTGTGCCTGGTTATTTATTGTAGGGCCTTGGATCAGCAAGATACATTGCATGCTATCGGGCCTGCCACAGCTTGGTACAGCATAACAAGTCAGCAGTGGAGCGTCAGCTTTAACTTTGAATTTCCTCGCTTTTGTTGTTCCCTATCTCAAACTTCCTGCTGCTTGAACTGCAGTTATTTCTGCATGTGATTTGCAGGAAGGGTTCCTAAGCTGTGCTTATCGGAAATGTAAGGAGCCTGGAAGAGACAATAAAAACGTACAATCAGAGCAGTTTCCTATTGTGGGATGGTACCTTTTAGAGCAGAATTAATCTGGCCCCTGACTGGGATGAAGGGCACTGTCCTGCCCGCTGTGATCAGGGTGGGCAATTAGGGACATCAGCCTGGTGGGGGCACCACACAGGTAGGTCGGTATGTGACACGCGGGCAGCGAAGGGGCCCATAGGGCTGGACGTGACCCGTGGTGCCATGCCATGGAATGGGCCCTGTGGCCTTGCAGATGGTCAGGGGAATGGAGACAATGGATCCCATCCCATTGCAAAAGCCACGCTTTCCTGGAGCGGGCAAGGTCACATATTATCCTTCACACCTCACTCATTGGGACTCGTTGGCAGCAGATCCCCAGGCCGGGTTGTGTGGTAGACATCCCTTGGGTGCCTCCTCATCCAGGGACAGTGGTGGCAGTTGCTGCTCTCGGGGAACCTCCTTAGCTACATCTATACATGCAGAGGCATGGCCACAACCAAGCCACCATGTGGCCTAGGAGCTGGCCTGATCTGCTCTCCGTAAAAGCGGGGTCGAGCTACAAGGGCACAGTCCTCTCAGTTGCGTGTTTGCCTCATGCACAGTGACAAGCACGCAAGGAGGAATATAACTTTAACTTATTGCAGTTGCATTTGCTTTTATGCTCTTCACTGTTTTCCTGCCATCACAATGACCGTAGTAGTCACTGTAACAAGACACCAGGCAAAACGCTATTAGCCTTAGACTGCACGTTTCCTCACAATAGCTTAAACTTCAATCAAATTGTTGCTTAACAGAGACAAAGAGCAGAATGTACAGTTATTAAATATGATTTCTCTTTTTTTTCCTCCTTGCTTTGCTCATCTGTCTGGTATTTTCCTGTAATTTTATAAGCTCAAGAGAGCAGTGATAGTACTTTGTAAAGGACCTAATGATGGTATTTGGACTGGAAAAGGCAGCTATTAGTTTAAAAAGAAAAAGTTACAATGACGAGCAGACACTGTAACTAATAGGCCAACCAAACACACAGGAATATTTAAAAGCAGCTGTGAAGAAATAAATCTCTAGTATGGTTAGATTTGCTGGGACCTTTTCCTGTCCCTCACTCCAATCAATGATAGACCATAAAGCAGCACTTAGATAATAACTTTCTTGATGCATCTTATCTTTACAACTAAGGGGGAAAGAAAACAATAATAATGAAGGGCTCACACAATGCTGCTGTTTTCTGACTGTCTTCAGCCACGGCCCGTCAGAGGAGAGTGACAGCGGCTCTGAAAAGGGCTGTCAGTCAGCTGGAGCGCAGATGGGGCGCTCTAACGACCTTTGCAGGTCGCAGTTCAGCCGGCGACATAATGGGATGAATGGTGCGAATTGTGCGCACAAGCTTTATTAACGGGGGAGCAGAAAGAGCTGCAGCCCCATTGACGATAGCGGATAAAAGCTATGTTTGTAATAGCATGCACACACACTTGCTGAATGTTGACAACTTCATTTTAATCCGTTAATAAAAAAAATGTGTGTCCCAGTTAAGCTGTGGCAGTGATTTGCTGCCTACAATAGGGATTGCCACTATTCCATTTCTATCATTTTCACACTTTAATGCAGAACCGGGTGTGAATTATCTCCTCTGTGATCACTGCATTTTAAGATAGTCAGAGGCATTATGTTTTTGGCATTGTAAAAGAAAAAAACATTAGGATTGGTTTGTAATTTTTATTGGTGAAGTTGGCTCGCAGGAGAAATTTCTATAGCCTTATTGATTATGTGATGAAATCTGCACTTCCACACTGGCCTAATTAATTTTAAAGACTATATGAGCTCAGCATTCAGCGATCTGGTCAAGCCACCAGTGCCTCTAGTCAGGTTACAATCGTACTGTTTTGAAACGCTTTATTACGACACCAGCAGGAATGGTGTAATTCTTAATATTTCCAGGTGGTATATTTCTTTGTTTGATTCTGATCCCTGGTATTAGAGCTTTCACATTCCAACAAGGTGACTGACAAGTACATCTCTAAAAGTAGCAAACAGGGTTCTATGTATGATTTTATGAACAGCCTGCAAACACACACAGCATTCTTATTACTGTCTATTGAATCATTTTATTAGGTTTCATCAGAACAAGAGAAGGATCAAGAAGCAACAGACCAGAAAAATTTCCCTGAACATCCTACAGCAGGAGAGATGAAACAAACTGTGCAAAGTCCCCCATCTCTTTCACCAGAGGCAACTCGGCCACCACCTCTGGAAAAGACAGACTTGACAGAAAACAGCTCAAACAGTGAGAAGGCCAAGGAGGATGTCCAGCGCTCATCCCCTTTCTCAAGTGTGTCAATGCCCTCAGAGGAGGAGACCATGCTGGATGCCACCAACACCAAGCGGCTGCACCCTTCAGCAGATGCCCTGGAAGACACAAAGCCAGAACAAAGGTTACACAAAGCTTTCAGTGACAGCTTAGAAAGTGAGCTCCCAGAAATGCCCTTTACAACTTTCCCGGTCCAGCTGCCCACTCCAGGCGACATGGAAGATGACAAATTGCCACAGATGGCCGATTACATCGCAAACTGCACCGTCAAAGTGGATCAGCTGGGAAACGAAGATATCCACAACGCACTCAAGCAAACACCCAAAGTGCTGGTGGTCCAGAACTTTGACATGTTCAAGGAGAAGGAGCTGCCTGGTTCCATGAACAATGACTCCACTTTCGGGTACACACCACTCCTCTACTCAAAGGGTAATCCGGGCATCATGTCACCCCTAGCAAAGAAAAAACTGCTGTCACAGGTCAGTGGGGCCACCTTGTCTTGTAGCTATCCATACGGTTCTCCTCCACCTTTGATCAGCAAAAAGAAACTAAGTAGCAGAGATGAGCTGTCCTCAAGCATATCACAAGGTACCCACACCCTCAATTCGGATCCTGTAGCAATTAATAGGCCATCAGTCATTCAACATGTGCAGAGTTTTAAAACTAAGGAAGAAAGGAGATCGATTAATGACATTTTTAAGCATGACACGCTAAGTAAACCGGATCATCAGCGCTGTGATTTTTCAAAACATCACCTCAGTTCTCTTGCCGAGTCATATGTACCGAAGACAGATATCCAGGACTGCAAAGATAAAATGAGTGAGAAAAGGGCACTGCATCACTCCCATGTGCCAGCTTTCTTGGCAGATTTTTATTCATCGCCTCATCTGCACAGCCTTTATAGGCACACAGAACACCACCTTAATAATGAACAGACATCAAAGTATCTCCCTCGGGACATGTTCAGAGAGTCAGAAAATATTTCTACTTTTACTCAACACAAACACCAAGAAAAACTAAATTTAAATTATCACCCATCTTTGCATCAGCAAGAAAAAAAGGCGGCAGTGGAGGCCTCTTCAGATGATCAGCCAACAGATTTGAGTCTTCCAAAGAGCATACACAAACAGACTGCAAAGGCTCTGGGCTCCAGCCTCCCTCATTCATCCATGGCACAGCAAGAAGGCAAAAGCATCTCCCAGTTCCCAGCTGCAAGCAGCCAGCCTGTGAGCCTAGACTGCAACCCCAAAGCCTGCCGCGTGTCCCCCATGGCCATGACCGGCCCCAAAAAACACAGCGAGCTGCTCCACAGGGCAGGGAAACAGCAGGCCCAGAGGCTGGAGAACCTGAGGAAGATGGAGGGGATGGTGCATCCTATCATGGGCCGCAGGGCGAGTCCTCAAACCATCGGGGCTGCCCGGCCTTTGAAACGGAGCCTGGAGGATTTGGATAAGGTCATTTCTGAAAAAAAAATCCGAGCTGTCTCTCCTCTGCACTTACCAAAGGAGACCCTGGCGAAAGAAAAGGTTCCCGATCCAGAGGGGGAAGGCAGCAAGTCCGTGCACAGCCTACATTCTGGCAACATGTTGGAAGGCCACAAATTTCCCCTTTCAACCCCTATCTTCACAGGCCTGTACCCGGGCACGCTGTGTGCAGGGCTGAACAATCGCCTCCCGCCCGGGTATTCTCATCCCTTACAGTACTTGAAAAATCAGACTGTGCTTTCCCCATTAATGCAACCTTTGGCTCTTCATTCCTTCATGGTGCAGAGACAATTCCTTACGTCCCCTGCAAATTCGCAGCAACTGTACAGACACTTAGCTGCAGCAACACCTGTAGGAAGTTCATACGGTGACCTTTTGCATAATAGCATTTATCCTTTAGCTGCTATAAACCCTCAAGCTGCATTCCCATCTTCCCAGCTGTCCTCTGTACATCCCAGCACAAAACTGTAAATTCTTTCACTCACACAAAAAGAATCTGAGGAAAAAAAAAATGTTACGTTAGTGACATTCCTTCCCCTGTGATGATGTCTTGCAGAATGAGCAATCTGTATTTTTGTTAACCAGGATACAGTCTTACCTTGTGCAGTGGAACGCTTCCAAATCGGATCCAGACAGGACTGCTGCTTTAATTCAGCCCCTCCCCTTTGCCCGCCCCCCTGCAAAAACAAAACAAAACTAAACAAAAAATAATCACTGCATCTTGCATATGTGTTTTCGGAAAGGACTTGTGTATGGTGAGAGCAAACGTTCAAAGGGAGCCGTGGAAACGCAGGCCCAGTCCTGAGCTCACTGAAATCGGAGGTGATGGTTGCGTTTGGGTTTCATTGAGCCAAGGATCAGAAGCGCTGCCTTGTTTCAAATGAGTGGAGGGCTCAAGATGAACCTGAAAAGGAGAAGAGGGCTGTGAACCCATACAATCCTTGGATTTGCTTTTTGGGTAACTTTGACAAAAATATTCAATCAATGCAATGTATAGTAAAAAGGCAATAGATTTTTCATTTTTCATTTTAACACTATTAGAACAGAAGGGTAAACACTGTTTAATTTGACTGTACATATCCACTCGTAAACTACCAGTGTCACATTTGGTCACAATAATTTATATAGTTTTATTTGTCCAGTATATTCTGTTCTCTTTATGTTTGGGTTTTTTTTTTTTTTTTTTTTTTGGATTTTTTTTTGTTTTTTTTTTAAATTAAACAGTATCATTTTATCTGCAACTTTTTGTAAAGACTGTGGCTGTCCTAATTTTTTTTAATGTGTTTGTAATTTTTCCAGTTTCTGTATGCTTTTGAGCAGCATTCTCGTTTTTGTTGTTTTGTTTTTGTGGTAACGTTTACTGTTTACAAGCAGAGGCAACTGGTTCAGATTAATCTTAATGGATGTAAACATACCGTAGGTAATATTGCGGTGCGAGGACGCAAACAAAGTTCCTTTCCCCATGGTCTGATCCTGCAAGGTACTGAGCACCTGCCACTCTCCTGGTGTCCCATGGCTTGGACACTGCTTTTTCCCTCCCACCGAGCTTTGCTTTCCCATATCGTGGTCCGTGAATTTGTCAAGAGTTGAATCTACTTTACCTAGGCTGTGAAACCCTCCTGCATACCAGAGAAACAATTTAGGAGACAGAACCTCACTGGCACGAGCTGCTGAAAAAGAGGAGTGCAGAAAACGGCTTTGTGGTTGGCGAGAAGGCCAAGCCTTTTGAGAGTTAGAACAGGAGCCGGTGTTGATCTGAATCAGAGGGTTTGCAAGCCCGGGGCTCGGTGGCTGGGTCGGGGTTGTCCGCCGCGGCCGGTGTCCCGTCCGGAGAGCGCCGCGGGCGCGCGTCTCCGCTGGCGCCAGCCCGCAGAGCGTCCCTGGAAGCGCAGCCCCCGGGGCTGGACAAGGAACTTGTAGCCTGCTGGGGTGCTCCTTGTGCACCCACTGGGTGCTAAGCCCTCATCCCGGCAGTCCCTTTGCAAGAGGAAAAGTCCGGGCCTGGAGGGACTGGGTTCTCATAAGGAGAGAGCTTTCCTGTGGATGTGTGTTCACTTTGAAGGACATCACTACCGTGCAGCTAAGCATAGACATCAATAAAGAGAAGTGTGACTTGGAGGCATTTTACAATGTGAAAATGGGTTGTGATTCAAACCATCTCAATTACTGTTCAAAGACAGCATAATCGATACAAAAACAGAAATGGAAACTACTAAGAAACACTTTGCATGCTAGGCATGTCATAAAAATTTCCCGTGATATGAAGCCAAATACAATATATAATGTATCATAGTTAATATCCAAAGGTGGAAACCAGAATAATATACTCGTCTACTGTTAAAGATCCAGCTTCTTCAATTAAATACTTTATATTCCTGTGGTAAAACTATATTTAATTGATCAATAAACAGGCTAGTAGAGTTTAGAGCTTGAACGTGCCAGTGCGGAGTATCCTGCTGCTCCACAAATCAAAAAGGAAACAAAACCGCAGACTCAGCTGGGCCGAG
>JAVCKT010001273.1:0-13483 GCA_032273925.1 Rhynchotus rufescens | reverse complement strand
AACACTTCTTAACATTGAGGGTGGCAGAGCCCTAGAACAGGCTGCCCAGAGAGGTTGTGTAGTCTTCTTCTTTGGAGATCTTTAAAACCTGCTTGGATGCAGCCCTGTGCCACGAGCTCTAGGTGACCCTGCGTGAGCAGGGGGGTTGGACTAGATGACCTTTGAATTCCCTTCCAACCTTAAGCATTCTATGATTCTAATGCATTTGTGTTCTTACTCTGCTGTAAGAGGTAGATTCTGTGAAAGGATTGGCTTTTCTCTAGAATCTCAAATGTTTCCGTATGACATAGTGGAATTTTGAGGGAAGGTAAGCTAGGCAGAGCCTGTGCTTTAGCTATTTGAATAGTCCAGAAAATGCAAACTTCAATGTGAGTACACCTCTCCTAATAGTATAATATATTCATTCACTATTGATGTCATGAGTTCCTCTGCAAGTATGATCCACCCTGGCAGAAAAAGAGCTGATGGCTGAAGGAGTTGTTGGTGGTGAGGCGAATATGGGATAAATTGATTTTAAACCTTCTGACACATCATGCAAGGCCAAAGGACAAAATTTGCTGGTGACTGAATAAAAAGTAGCGTAAGAATTTAATACTGGAATAGCATAAAATTTAAATGCGGTGCCTCTGTTTGCTTTCTTGTTTGTTTTGCTGTCGTTGGTTAGTGGAGCTATCCCTTTAAAACTTGTGGCAAAACCAGTGCCCCTTACCTGAGGAAAGAGAAGTGTGTTGCCTATGAATCAGAACAGAAGTGTTTGAAAAATTTCATAGGGCCAGAAAAACTACAAAGTAATCTTTCCTTTTTCATTCAGAGAGACTGAATGTCTCAAGTTACTGCTCATTTACCTCTTACATAAGGAGAGTGTTAATACAGTTTAATTTAGCAGAAATTAAGAAATGTACCCATCAAATGCAGAAGTAGTAGTCATTATAGTGGTTATAATGAGTTTGTCAAATCCTAGTTGTTACCTATGCAGTGTCACCTATGTTACCTATACCTATTACGGTGCACCTTTTCCTAGGCACATGAAGGATGACAGGATAACATAAGAGGCCACTATTTTTGGGGTGTCCTCTGACACAAGATTTGAGCAGTGCTTGCAAGAGGCTTTAAAGACTACCAGAAAAAAATATACAAAGATGTTAAACCAAAGGAATTAAAAAATAATCCAATAATAATAAATAGTTGAGATTTAACTCTTAACATAAATTAAGACATGTATATCATAGTTTCATGCCTTTTGACTTCTAAACTTTTTCTTCAGGAAGAATCATGGTGATGCTTTCCTTTCCTTAGTTATTTTACTTTTTTTTTTTCAAATCTGGTAAATGGGAAATTGAGTAATGTTAAGTGGTTACTTTTAGCACATTTATCAGTAATGATGACTCATTTAATTCCTGAAATGTGTGGCCAAACTATGGTAGAAGTGCAGTGTGAGACAGATGTGGTATAAAATAGGACCTCTATTTTGTTAATTAAATTTGTGTGACTAAATATGCTATAGCAGGGCTAGATATTTTTCAATAAAAGATCACAAAGACATCACAAAGCATTTATCCTGTATTTTCTCTTATGATTAAGGACTGGGATTAATTCCTAACAGGAACTGTTAAAAGTATCTATTCTATGCTGTGGAATATTGTAGTCGAATCCACAATGTAGTTTTAAAATTTACAAACAGTGAGGTATTTTATATCTAACAGAAATAAAGGCTCTTATATACAGAGGGAACAAGATATCACAGATATAATCAACTATAGTGTAAAAACTCATAAGAAAATGAAGAAGAAAACCCCATGATTCATAAAAGAAGGTTGTTGGGTGATTTAAGGCCAGATTAACAAATCACTACAAAGCAATTTATGGCTTTAGATAATGGGAGGTCAAACACATATTACCAGCTGACTTAAATTTGATTTGACTGAAAGATAAAACTCTGCTACATGAACCATATTAACTGAAAGCCTCTGCTTTACATTTCTTACTGATGGTACCCTGGGGAGGCAACTTTCTTGGCATTTCACATCCAATTTAAGCACATCATTGATGAAAAGATGGCTAAATTGTTGCATCATTTTGTAATAAAATATTTCACAAATTGTTTATCTGATCAATGGAGAATGCAATCTCAAGCTGTTCAGGGCTGATGGGCTCATTGCATGAAAACAGTAAGCTCTCAGCTATTTTTTTTTTCCCTAGAGCTGATCTCTGTTCTGTATTTCTAGGATGTGCTGTGAAATTCCTAGAGTATTTTTGACCTTCGTCCTGGCTTCACAGAAATGCATTATTTCTTATGCACCCTTTCTCCCAACCATCTATCTGGTGTACTCTGTTCATTTTTTTTCACTATCACACTATTCACTATTTTTTCCCACAAAATAAACTTATTAAGAATGAATAAGAATGGAAAACCTTCAAACAAAAAAGAAGTTGGTAAAATGGTTTGTGAATGGCTATTCAGAACAATTATCAAGCAAAACTTCTGTATCTGGAAGTCTATCAAGGTTCACTTTTGGCATGGGAGAGAATGGATCACATGATACTTTTGTGTTTGATTATTTTTCTGTTGTAACTGTTAAATTCACCACCAAAATGTCTTAAAGTATTTGCAGTAGAAACAAATGCAGAACAAAATGGCTGGGGGTCATTTGTAGTGGGAGCAGAGGGATCTTTCCCTGAGATGGGAGGAAGGGGATTTGACTTTGAAATCCAAGGACCCTAGAAAGCTGGATGGTATCTAAGGTTGTGTTGTTGTTGTTTGTTTGTTTGTTTGTTTGTTTGTTTGTTTGTTGACTTGTTTTAATTTGATTTTGTGCAATGTTGTTAATGGGATAAAATCAGTTTCAGGAGGAAACAGGATCCCCTTACGTTTAAAGCAGATATCTGTGACATAATAATCTCAGTCTGATCCCCAGCAATCATCTAGGGTATTTCAGTGATGCAAGTCAGAGTGCACTCCTATCTCTTGTCTGATTTTTGGAAGCTAAAGAGCCTGACCACTACTTGAAGAAATAATAGAAATAATTCATTTTGAAACACTGTTATGGCTAGGAGGAAAGAAAAGTGTTGCCCAAGCAATGCCTGTGATTCCAGGCAAGTCTCCCAAATCACAGCATCAGCAGATGGGCACAGGCTTTATTTTTTTTTCTTCCCATTTTGAGGACATTCACTTTCAGTAGTCCTAAGGACTCCTGGCTCTACATAAATGCTGATGTTTCTTTGGGATCACAGTCATCTGTGGGTAGTTCAAAACCTAAAAATGATAGAAAAGCTCCTAAAAAACTCACACACTAGAAAGATCTTGTTGATTTTTTTTTTTTTTTAGTTAAATCTGCTAAATGAGTGCCTTTTATTTGTCTGAGAAATGAGCAGTTTGGATTTATGTTTTTCCTGGGTCTCAAGGCCCGCTAGCCTGTTGACTCCACTTTAAATATTTTAAATTTGGTATTTACTGTCAGCAGAGAAAGGATATTGATGAAAAAAGAATACACTTAGGAAAATAATGGAAAATGATGATGCTGATGAGAAGTCCTTTGTTTTGCTGTATTTTCATCATCCTTAACATAATGATCCCTATTTATTTGAAAAATACACAGATCTGCAGATGATGGTAAAAGAAAAAAGTCCAATATTTTATCAAGTTTTACTCAAATATGCTTTATTTGTGTCTTGTATTTTCCTGTCTTTTGCTCATTTGTACTTTATGGAAGTGAGAGAAGTGAGAGCTCTTTATATATTACATGAAATTATTCTAGCTGTTCATATGAAGCCACTTCTCAACTTTTTAACATTCATTACTAATATTACAGACTTTATTTAAAATAATATTTTTAAATGCACAGCAAGGAATACTAATTTTCTGCCTAAGTACTAGTAAAATTTGAATAAATATTTCTATTACATTATAGCCAAGAAGCTGAACATGATCTCATAAACGGAGAAAATAAATTTAGAAATAAATACATATGTCTTATTAGATTAAAATATCACATTCTTAAAACAAGAATAGCTAGATTTCTCATTAAAACAGATGGCTATTGAACAACAGTTTTATGAGTCTGTCAGGCAACATAGAATCATGGAATCCTTAAGGTTGGAAGGGACCTTTAGAGATCATCTAGTTCAATCCCCCTGCATACCCAGGGTCACCTAGAGCACGTGGTACAGGATTACGTCCAAGTAGGTGTTGATGATCTCCAGAGAAGGAGACTCCACAACCTCTCTTGGCAACCTGTTCCAGTTCTCTGTCACTCTCACTGTTAAGAATTTTTTCCTTAAGTTCCTTTGGAACTTTTGGTGCTTCAATTTGTGGCCACTTCTTCTAGTTCTGTCAGTGGCCACCACTGAAAAGAGGCTGGCCGAATCCTCCTCACTGCCTGCTTTGAGGTATTGGTATACACTTATTAGCTCCCCGCTCAGCCTTCTCTTTTTCAGGCTCAGCTCTCTCAGCCTTTGCTCATAGGGCAGGTGATCCAGGCCTCTGATCATCCTTGTAGCCCTGTGCTAGACTCTCCAGCAGCTCCACATCCCTCTTGTACTGGGGAGCCCAGAGCTGGACATAGTCTCCAGATGTGACCTCACCAGGGCTGCATAGAGGGGGATGATCACCTCCTTCGACCTTCTGGAGACGCTTTGCAGGGCACACTGCTGCCTCATGGTCAAACTTGCTGAGGGGGCTCTCTGTCCCTTCATCCAGGTCATTGATGAATAAATTTAACAGGACTGGACTGAGGACTGACCCCTGGGGGACACTGCTAACTACAGGCCTCCAACTGGTCTCAGCGGCATTGATTACCACCCTCTGAGCTCTGCCATCCAGGCATCTTCAGAATGTTTTCCTTTCCAATTGTTAAAACAATTCCTAAAACACAAACCTGGATAGCCTAACAGACTGGTGATTTATCAGTGTCATTATTACATGGTATGGTAGCTTCTGAATACTCGTTAAAGTTCTATTTCTTTCAGTGAAATTGGAATTTGGAACTTAAACGTGTGAACTATCAGATCAAATCTAACCCTCAACATGACTGATTCCTTTCTTGTCTTAGGAGAATATAACTATGGGTTTAACAGACGTTATAATGGTGACTCTTGAACTAGCTCTCTATGCTTTTAAATCACACTATCCATTAAAACTACCTGTTTTTCTAGTATGTGGCATGGTAAGTGATAACATACAGACTCTCCCACAGTCATATTTTTGTCTGTCTTTGCTTTTATAAAGTTTTGGAGGGACCATCAGATGCTCAGTAATTTGTTTCAGATGATGCCTTTCTCATCCTCTTCAATAAACCTGCCTTTCAAATAAGATTTTTTGAAACATAGGAGACAAACATTCCCTGTTTGGTGTCCCTTTGCCTCAGCTCTTGTTTTTCACTGCCCTGTTTTGAGGAACAATCCTCCCACATCTACCAGAAAGAAGAATGTGGTTTTGGATATTTTCTTCAGAAAAAAAAGAGAGAAGAATTATGTGTATAAAATATAACCTATTTTGTCAACAGGTTTTGTAGTTGATCTTTAATTACATGTTACTGTGGTGATACTTGATTTTTTTTTTTCTGACAAACCTCTTTTCTAATTTGAAGACATTTAATTTTTAATTTTTGGATGTTGCAAATGTTAAGGTGTGTAGATTTGATAGAACATAAATTCTTAGAAAAATGATGCTTTCAAAAATATGTTGGCATATATCCTGTCCTCGGGAAAGTTTGTGGACATGCTGGCACCTGTGAGACCTTTCACAAGTCTCCTGGTACTGAAAATGTTTTCTAGTGATTTGTGGACAATGAAGTCTTATTCTGAGGATTTGTAAATTAAAAAAACGCAAAAATTTAGTCAATGAGACATGACTGGAAATATTTCATAATGAGATAACTGTTGATCTTTAGGACATAATGAACAAGTAGAGGTGCAGTGTTCTCTCATTACAACACATGCTCAGATGCATCTTACTAAAAAATAGCATGCTGTAAGGCATGTAGTTCTACTGCAGTACATTCATGCCTCAGGCATAGTGCAAAGCATAAGGCCAAAGGACAAGTATCTTTAAAACTTGAAAAACAGATGCGTTTTACTGCAACTGCTTATATAACATGCAGTTATGCTGAATGGTTTATTGAGTGTGTTAATTGCAAGCAATAAGGCTGAAAAATACATGCTACTACAAATAGCTTTTCATATTTATCCTTTTTTTTGTTACTACAATTAAAAATATTATTTTCAGGAAGTCAAAAGGGAGACTGAAAGAAAGGAATACTTATTGCTTTTGTGGAGTTAAATATAAGTTGCTTAGAAAATGCTTCAGGTCATATTAGAGGATACTTGATTACTCACAGCATCAGCTCTCTAGCTAGCACTCTGCTAATGATGGGTGCATATTTAGTGCATATGACAACTGCCCAATCTATTTGATCTCCACTAAGGGGAAATCTGTGGCAAAGAACCACGTCTTGTAAAAATGAAAAGTTTAACACATTGGTCTAATGTAGTATAAATCTAGTGTAAATATTTCAGTATAGTATAAATCTTGGATTGCCTCGGTGCAGTTATTGGCCTGACATAACAAAAGGTAAGTGCTATGACAGGAAAGTCAGGCTTAAAAGTTGTAACTTTGCCTCCATTGAAGTCTGTGGGAATTCTGAGACTGATCTTAGTGTTGGCAAGATTTCACTACAAATGTTTTATTAGATCCAATAATGATTTTGCAGTGTGGTACAGAGATACCTTTCAAGGTCAGTGATCAAGGGTTCACAGGGAGAGAGTTCTTGCATGCTTCATCAAGCATGAAAGTGGATGGAATATTATCTAAAAATGATGTAAAGTGGAAGAATAAGAATAATGAATATCTAATAATGGTTCAAAGAAGTGAAATTTGATAGGATGAATATTTATTATTATTTATTTATTTTTATTGTATTGGCATGAGATGGCCCAAAACATGTCGCTAAGATAAATTTAGTATCCTAAAGAATTTTTGACATACATAAGGTCCAGATGCAAGTCCAGCAGATAAATTTATAAGAGTAGAATCATTGTACAGTCATAACATTAAAGCTCTGATTGCTGTACTAGTTGTTTTTGGTAGATACATGTTGTGTAGCTCAGGGCTGGCAAGACTACAGGGTTCTTACAGCACTTTGCGGAAAAATGTGAAGGATAGTCTGCCAAAAAAAATGTATATAGAGTAAGCAATAATTTGGCAGGGCAATTTCTGCTTTGTCTTGGAAGGGACATTCTTACTGCTGCTCTATAGAGGGAGTTCAAATTTCTTAAGAAGATAAAATATACGAACTAGTGACTATAGGAGACTTCCTACCTTACTAAGTGCAAATAATTGCCTTTATTCCCTATATTGTAAAATTGTTTCAATCTTAAACTTAAAAAGTGTTAGTAAGGAGCTATCTCCATTTATATCTCTTTGATATCTTTGTATCTCCATTGGAAATTTTGGAAGTATGATCTGAAACATGCTTAGTCTAATACTACAGAACTTGTTTTAATTTTCCTTCTTAAATTTTTTTCATGGCCAATACCTCAACAGTATTACTGTACCAATATTTTCCTTTAGCTTAAATATCGCTACTTCTCTGGTATTTACCTCCCTGATATATGTTATAACCCTTTTAGCCTTCATTTTTTATCAGAAAGAAATGAAACTATCTAATGTGTTCTAGTCATGTATGACAGCACTATTTCCCTCTCTCTGCTAGCAATACTTTATAAGCTTCTGCCTCAAGTTTTATTGTTTGTACACAGAATTTATTTTCTGATCTGTATAATATCTAATTCAAAATATTTTGTTAAAATTGTAACTCATAATGTTGCAGCTTTCTGTTATGTTTCAGTAGTGCTCAGTCTGGTGTTATCAGTCCGAGTAGCTATCTTGCCCTTACATTTAGAGTGGATATTTTATCTCCATTTCCAATAAGGATAGTAATATTCATTCAAATTGGAGCCACCTCTAGATTGCCCTTAATTTCTGCATCAGCTTCACTGTGATCTCCTTTTTTATATGTCTGAAAAATCTTCTGCTATATTCATTGTTGTTGCAGCATCTCAGCTATTTTTACAATAATTTTCACTCTATGAAAACTTTTTTGGACCGCTGAAATACCACATTCTTCCAGTCCTTTTCCTCTTTTGTTTACAGGTTTTCCATATTGCAGATATAACAAACTTCAAAGAACAATGAAAATCATCACAGCTGCAGCTCATTCTTCAGAAACATCCTGGAAGATAAGGGCAGAACACGAGTGTTAGAGAAACAGTGATGGAAAACATAAAAAGCAGAGAGAAGTTTCTTGTGATTCCTCCACTCTTAGAAACAAACTGTAAGTTGGAAATACTTTGAGCTTCTTTTTTTTTCTTTTTTTTTCATTGAAAACAGTACTGAATCAAAAAAATAAAACTAAGTAAGGGTGCTTGAAAAATTATTTATTTAATATGAGAAAAAGTCATATACCCCTTTTGGGAGGCTTTTTAAAAGCAAAAGTCCAACTGAGGTATTCATTTCAAAGTTCTGAAATGTACATTTTTGAGAGTAAAAACATAAATTGTCTGAATCAAAATTTTAATACAGCACTATTTTTCCTCAGATTTATGGCCTGCTACATTTTCTATATTTTGACTGTCTTGCTATTTTTCAACTCCTGCTCTCATTTGTGTTGCACAACTGCTTTTTGTCTTTCTGGAGGGAATGGAGAGAGGAAAAAAAATTGGGTAGAAAAAAATGGAACATTTTCTTTGATTCCATTTTTTTTTTTCCCCAAGAATGTTATTGTTAACAGCATTAAATAGAAAGCATGTCAGTAGGAAGTCAGAGGTCTAGAGGGGAAAAAAAAAGAAAAAAAATGTGATAATTTGAAAAGAGAAATTAGAAAGAACAGCGTTCATATGCCATGGTCTTATTCTGGCTGAAGTTTCTTATATTGTCTGAATGATAACTACTGGAATTGAAATACCAGTGTCTACACAAGGGACTACCATTTAATTGCATCAATTGAAAGTGATTCAAATTTTGTTTGGCAGAGACAAACACAGGGAGAAACAAAAAAATGGTCTTTTTTTTTTTTTTTTTTTTTTTTTTTGTGGTGAAATAAAGGGGAGGAACCAAGGCAAACAACTTATGGCCCTGAAATGCCATATTGTTATATCTAGTAAAGCATGACCAAAAGATGCTAATTTGTCTCAACTCACTCACTGTGAGGGCTCCCTTTGATCCTCCTGCAAGTGATGTTCTCACATTTTAATGCGGCATCATTTGACATTGAGATGCAGCGAGAATTGTCCAGTAAACAGCTTTCTTGTACTGCTTTGGAGCTTGTGGGAAAGATTATAGCATGAGATGGAGTCTGCCACAAGAGAAATAGATTATTGCTCTGGGAACACTTACATCAAGGAGCGCCCCTTTGCAGTGGAAAGAGGCAATCTTTTGCAAGGAACTGTGTTCTCTGAACTTCTTGTCAGCTTGCTGCAAGTGCTAACTCACCACACAGATCTTCGCTCCCTAGAAACACAGGAGAAAGTTGAAGCATGCTGGTTTTGTGTGACTTCTTTTTCATGGACTTGAAGATGTTTTCTAAAAAAAAATAATAATAATAAAAAAATAAAACAAATAAATAAAGATGATGTGCTGTCAAAGAAAAACTGAAAAAAAAGCAGATTGAGTGAGATGGGTTAGGGAGGCAGGAGAAAGGGGGTAGCTTAGAAGATATCATAGTAGTGTATTCACCATGGTTTAAGCTTTCAATGAACTAAGCCTACATGATTTGGATAAAATGGGGGTGATGGAATTTTCCAAGCAAAATACAGTTCTGATTAAACTTGGAGCTGCATTTCTTTCTACAAGTTTTCATGTTATGATAAAATTAAAATCCTTGCACGGGAACATTTTTTGGTTTGTTTTCTGAAACCCTTAAAAAAAAAGTCAAATAGAATGATAGAATAAATTATTACAAGGACATTAAAAGGATTTCATTTCCTTGAGCATACATATGCATTCTACAGCAGCATGTCCTCCCCCTCTCAGTGCAGCCATTGATCCACAGCTTTTATAATGAACTCTAATAACAACTCTATTACTGCAAGCCTCCCGATTGGCTCCGGCACCCACAAAATTAGCTACAAAGAAGCCAGCTTGTCAATATTAATTCCGCCACAGAGATTACTTGTTATGGTAGAACAAAGGTGTTTTGGCTCAAGCTGAACTACTTAACTCGTTGTCTCATAAAATTTAAGCTGCTATTGATCGCCTTCTTCTATTGTGCTGAAGGATTAAAAAAAAAAAAAAAAAAAAAGAAAAAAGAAAAACACAGGCGTGCACACACACACACACACACACACATACACATACGCATGCAGACAGATGTGAGGTTGCTGAATCACTCTGGTGCCTTTGCCTACCCCACCAGCTGCCCCCCTCCCTCTCCTCTCCCTGGCTGCTAAGAATCATTCAGTAACATGAAGCAAATTAAATCAATGAATTCATCCTAGCAGATGGGTGCTTTAACAGTCAGTTAGCCTTTAGATAATTGAGGCGTTGACTCTGGAATCATAAAATGGATGGCTCGTTTGTACATTTTACTGAAATAGATCACCGAGGTTAAATAAATGAAATCCCATTTGTCAGGCGGTAATAAATGGCCTCCCCTTCTGCAAACAGCTCTGTTTGGCCTAATAAATACAGGGATGTTACAGTGCTCCTCCCTTGATAGGGTTATGGCTTAATGAAATGGTCTTTCCTCTGCTTGTTTTTGCCTCCTCCTGCACCGTGTGATAAGTAGCGAACCAACGAAGCTTGTAATTACAATCTTACAGAGAACCCAGCCAATCTGTATATAAATCTCACCATCCAATTACAAGATGTAATAATTTTGCAGTCAAGCTGGTAATGAGGTCTAATACTCATGCATGTGATAATCCCCCCTGGATGCTGACTCTATCAGATGTTAGCTTTGTAATTATACTGGCAGAAAATCATTATTTCATGTTCAGCAGAAAAATGAGGTTGGTGGGAAGTTAATTTTCTCTATGCTCTGTGAAGCATAGACAAAATTTTAATGATTTAATCATTATGGTTATCCCTTTTGCAATTGACCCACGTTACTTCTGTAGAAACATTGGCACATTTAAAAGTCCCTGTTACCCGATAAAGCTTGCCAGGTATGCAGCTTTAATGTAAGAATAACCGTATACAATTAAACTATTAACCTGCTTGATAGGGGAAAAATCCATAGTTTTTATGTTTTCATTATTTACACATAGGATCCAAAGGAATGTTTATGTTCAGTCTGCACTGCAATAAAAAAGACTCTTAAAGAAGGAAAAAAAGAAAAATGCTATAATTAGGATGTAAGCCCTCAGAACAAAACAGCAGGTTCACAATGTTCACCATGATATTTTAGCAGCTCAGTAATCTTTTGTTCCTTTCTATTGTAGGAGGCATTCATGAGATGTGATATCTCTACACAAAGAGCTTATTATGCATAATCAGTATTTTTCACAAGAAACACTTCAGATACATATTTCTCATAGTTCTTTTCTGTTTTCAAAATTTCTGGTTATTTTGTGCACACAAAATGAACAAATGAAACAGCTGTTCTCAAGCCTTTCTCTTCATCTCTCCCCATTTATTTTAGGAATGAAATCCTGTGTCTGTTATTGAAAAGGTCATCAAATTCTTTTGGACTGAGATTGCACATAAAGACATGAAGTACATGGTGGACATGGAGCAACTCAGCATCTCAAGACCAAATCAGTCACAGATAATTTCCAGAAAAATAATCTGCAATTAAGTGTAATTTCCAAACTCTTAGGTGTGATTCATTTCACCTAATTTGAGAGTTGAATATCTATAACTGAGCTAGTCATCCTAGGCCCCCTTTACAGTTGTAGAGCACACCTAGGCTCAATCCGCTTAAATTTCATTTAGGCATCCAGCTTCAGATGGGGTGAATTGTGTTCTAGAAATGTGCTGTAGTCCATTCACCATATATATAAAAAAGAGTGAGTAGTTCAGGTATTGATGACAAATTTGTAGACATGGAAAATTTGATGAAATGAATTTTACTCTTAACTCTTTTGTGGATCCAATCCAAAGTGGATCTGGAGAAGGCCCTTTGGGTAATGTATTAAACTGCTAATCTAGTGATAAAGCAAAAAGCTTGACAGACATGAGTGAGTTCTGATCTAGTTATGGTTCTCAGCCTTAAAAAAACAGATTATATTTTAATGACTCACCTAAATCAAAGCATATTTAGACAATTCATCAAATGTCTTAAGAAGAAAATCCTGATATTAGTTATGGTGGTTCCATTAATACTCCATACTTATTCATCCCGGAAAAGAAGCAGGATAGTACTTAGAAATGCAGATGACAAAATTAATTAAGTTATTATAGAGCAGAGAATACTAAGGGCCTTGAAGAGAGACATAATGAAGTAGTCAAAAGAATAGTCCTTTACTAACAAACCTATGGTGTGTAATGCATACTGGATTGGATAATTTGAAGTACTTAGTGGAAACAAAATACATTTTCTTGTCTCAGGAAAAAGTCCTGGATACTATCAAGGACAGCTGAGGTAAAGTAATATAAAATGTAAATAAAATATTGAACTAAGAATTATATGGAAAATAAAATACTTATTTTCAAGGCACTTCCTCTCCCAGATAATGTTTTTTTTTTTTCATGCCATGTCAATCACAGTTGCCAGCTTTTGCTGATTTTATCATGTTTGCTATATTCCATCATTTTTATAGACGTCACACATTTGGGTGATAATTCTAGATTTCCTAAAAAACAAACAAACAAACAAAAAACCCCACTATTAGTTTCTTCCATTAACAGAAATGTGGCTACTTAAGGACTGATGTCCTGAAATGTGGCTACTTAAGGATTAATGTCCTATACTTTTAAAAATTGTTTTCAACACTGTCATGACCCTCCTTTGCTGAATAACACTCATCTGATTGACTTGCTTATCCACTTGGTGATAACGGGGAGCAGAACTATTCTGTGGCTATTTGTTGGTTGGATGGCCAGCTATCAAGACACCTATGGTTATTTCCATATCCAAAATTGATATAGATATTATAGATATTTGCACCTGGAATATTGTGTGCAGTTCTGGGCTCCTCAGTATAAGAGGGATGCGGAGCTTCTGGAGAGGGTCCAGTGGAGAGTGACAACAATGATTAAGGGACTGAAACATCTCTCGTATGAGGAGAGACTGAGTGAGTTGAGCCTGTTTAGCTTGGAGAAGAGAAGGCTGAGAGGGGATCTGGTTAACATATATAAGTACATGAAGGGAGAATGTAGGGAGGAAGGAGCCAAGCTTTTCTCAGTGGTGGCCAGTGACAGGACAAGAGGAAGTGAGTATAAGTTGAAACATAGGAAGTTCCGTCTCCATGTGAGGAGGAACTTCTTTACTGTTAGGGTGACAGAGCAGTGGAACAGGCTGCCCAGGGAGGTTGTGGAGTCTCCTTC
>JAVCKT010001271.1:0-16725 GCA_032273925.1 Rhynchotus rufescens | reverse complement strand
TCTTCTGAATGTTGGTTTTATTATATAGTGATAGATGTAACTACCTTTGCTCTCCTTTTTAGCTCAAAAGTTCTAAATTTAAGTAAAAATAAATCAAGAAAGTATGTGCTTAATGTCCTGACATGCCATGCTCTTAAAGGGAATTTAGGCGCTCACTTAAAGTATGTTTTTTTGGCACTCAGTTTAGAAAATGATTCAATATTAAACTTCAAATAAAAATATTCTGACACACTTGAAACTAAATCCTGAGGGATCTCTGATTTTAGATCCAACCAGAGGGACCTAAATATGGGAATGTAAACAGAGGCAACAAGAAGGCAACTTGTAATTCACTATATTTCACAAAATAATATTCCTCTAAAAACCTGCACGAAAGACAGTTACTCCCAAAAGAAAGTGCCTGCAAGTGCACAAAGACGATGGCCCATCCCCGCTTGCACCCCATTCAAACACCAGAACTTAGAAGGGCAGATTCTCTCATTCAGTTTTCACAACATCCCTGAAATCAAGTTTCTTGTACAGTGCCTTGCTCATTCAAAAGGGACAGTACACTTTTAAAATATTTTTTTCCTTTTACCCTTGCTATAAATAAAGAGGCAAAGTGTATGTGTGTGATTGATGGTACAAGATACATATTTTTGCATACACACAAATGATTGATTGTATCTGCTCCTGTAGATTTCTGCATCAACTGCTGTGAAACTGGGTTACATTCCAAGTGCAGCCCTGCTGCGGGACCTACTGCCAAAGCATTAAAAGCATCAGAACTTTAACAAAGTCTTAGTTGTCCAGTATTGATCACTGGTTGCCCTCAATATAAACAAACACAAATGAAAACAGAGCCTGGCTGTGAAAGACAACGATTCCTTAAAAGGGTTACTTTTATAAAGAAGCAGATGACCCACTAAATGAGTCTCTTAAGCATCGTCATTAAGAAGACAAAGTGCTACTCGGTTTTCTTTTCTTTTTCGTTAATGAAAACACAAGTTAAAGTTTCTCTATCCAGAGCCATATTGTTACTATTTCATCTTTAAGGCACATTGAGGTCTGTAAAGCACTAAATTTCTATTTTCTATGTTACTTTTTATCTTGTGATGACCTCTCCTGGTTGAGCTGTTCATTAGCCTTGATTCCAGAAGTTAGGAGTGTTTTGGTCCCTTTGTGCTTATTGCCCCCCCCCAAAAAAAAAGGAATAATAAAATAGAAATATGAAGAGTTTATTGCTGAGGCATGAAAGACATAAAGAAAGAAAGAAAGATTGTCAATAAAAATTATAAAAAAGGATAAAAATGTGCATGCTATTATATCACTCTGCATATTTATTGCATTTCAAAATGGACTTGCAGCACCCAGTTCACCTTGAGATAAAACTGAATGAGATTCAAAGATTTCCATAAGCTGGGTTCTCAGTCAGTATTACTGACAAACATCAGTGGCAGAGACAGATTCAGAGACACTGCAAAGAAAACAAATATTCAAGACAGAATATAGTCACATAAATCAAGCCTAATACTTTTATTTCTGAAAGCTACCTTCCCTATCTCAGCACAAGCATGATGTAAGAAAATAATGAGTAATACTGAGATCATATGTAAAGATTAGTAAGACACCGTAGTCCATGAAACTTGTATGCTTTCTAAATGACTGTACAAAAAAGATGCTTTTGTTACTCATTTCAGGCTCAAACCTTTAAGTAGGGATGGAAGACAAAATCAAAATGTAAGGGGAATTAGTTGTATGTGAACATTACATTACATGTCACACTTCTTTTTTTTAACTTCAAAAGTATTCCCACTATGGTCTTCAAAATCAATTGATCACACACAAATACAGGCTAAAAAGGCTCAACTTTTTTTTCTCAAAGAAAAAGGAAAAAAACCATCAAAGGGCTTTACTTACAAGCAGTTGCACCCAGGACAAGCAGTACAAGAAAGCCCTGCAGAGGCATTGCCTGGTAGCACAGGGTAACCAAGTACGCGGCGCGCCAAAACTCCTTGACCTAACACATGAGTTCCTTTTACATGGTACTCTTTCACTAGCAGAGATGGGGGTTTTGGAAAAAAATAAGTATTTTGCAAATGCTGTAGCATGTGCTCATACTGTAATTGCAGGATCAATGTGAACTTGTAGTTATGTGCCCGTTCCCAGTAAGTATATCTATCTCCTTTTCACTTTCGGGAGTGAATCAGAAACGAAAAGGCATAAGGAGTGTAGTATATATGCTATGGGAAGGTAAATTTATGTGAAGAAATCTTTGAATGGCTGAAAAAATCTATAAAATGTATATCAATAAATTTGAACTGAGATTGTATACATCCATGTGTCCTCCTATCCATAGAATTGCTGGTTATGATACGACTACCACAAACTTCTCAACTAACTTCTTTCAAAGCTAAACATTTTTAGACTGGGTACCAGTAAGGTATGGTGGGTCATTTTCAACTTCATCTGCAGCCACTAGTGACTGAATGACCAAAAAAAAGAAAAAAAAAAGCACTCCAAATTCTCTTATAGCAAAAAAATTCCAGTGAACAGCACATTCCAAGAACAGGTTTTTGATAACCTAGGGCATAAATCTTTTTCTTGTCTTCTACTGTTATGCACAATGCTCTAGAGATGATAACGGAGATATAATATTCAGAAGACAAATTAGATAACCAGTCAAGACCAAGTAGTAAGACCAAGTCCTAGGTCTACTCCTAGGATTGATATTGTTCCTAAATTATTGGGGAAGAAGAAGAAAACAACTTGAATCTATAACCTATAACCTCCAAGACGATGATACAATCTGTCATCATACAAATAAATACCTAAGTGTGCACAAATCCTGAAGCAGTAACACTGCCTTATTTTTCTGAAGGTATCAGATGATAAAAGAGAGAAATCCAGCGAGAAAAGGACAGAAACGCTCCAGTTTTCCTAATATTGCACTGTCCCTCTGCTCTCTCCCACCAAATAAATAAATAAAAGCAAGGAACCGTATCCCTCTCCATGCAGTATATACATTGCATTCTAAGACAATCCTCGGCTTGATCAGTACAACGAGCCACTTACATGCCATACACACAGCCTCAAGACACTTATTTCTCTATGAGTTGCAGAGGAAGTCAACAGTAGTGTCTCTTTTTGATGACTCTATAGAAATGCTCTGATTCATTTCAATAGGCAATTCCAAAATAGTTTGCAAATGGCAAATGCTTTCCAGGGGCTGCTGAGAAACAACTAAATACTTAACACTGACATCTACCTGCAAATATTTTGCTGGAAACTACAGCTCCTTGCAGCATTAAAGATCTGACCGAAAACACACTGAAATCTATGGATATGCTGTCATCTCTACCCTAACAGAAGTGGTTCCTGGCTAGGTGCTCTGCTCTCTTCCAAACTGAAGTCCAGCATTTCCTCAGATGCTTCATCATTTTGTGGCTACTTCTCCCTCCCTAGGGGAGAAAGCACCAGTCGGTTTCAAAATAACCTTTGCCCGTTTGTTATGGGAAGCAGAACTTCACTCTCGAGAAAAGCTGTCCTGGTTCAGCTCCCTTTCATCAACTCACTGTCACTCCTTCCTCTCCACGCAAGAGGAAATTTTCTCTTGCTGCAATCCCCTAGTTTCCAATTCTCCTTGATAAAGCACTAGTTATGGAAACTGCTAGGTCTCCTCTTTTCCTTCAGGAAAACGTAGGAGGGAAACACTTGCAAACACAAATCGCACGCTTTCTGAGCAGGGCAAACAAACAAACAAACAGAAAACAACGGCAAAAATCCCCATCCAAAACTTTAAACATCTTTTATCCGATTGCCTTCCCCTTCTGACTCCATTGCAGAGCCAAGTCTGTATCATGGAGCAGGTCTTTCAACTTTCAGCATCAGCTGCCACTGGCCTCACTGAACGCACCAGCAATAGGGAAGGGAGGCTCTGCTGAGAGCGAGCCCTGGGCACAGTGGCAAAGCTCAGCGCACACCTACCCACGCAAACACACACAAAATCCACCGCAAGATCCACCTCTGGAGGCAAAACAAACAGGCTCCCCGAGTTGCGGGAAGCCGCTGCTGGCTATGGCAGAGCTGGAAACGAGCACGGTTCTGTGCGAGAGCTACTTACGAGATGCGGGGAGCGCAGTCCTGGCTCTGCAGCTGATGCTGCTGAAAATCCAGAGGAAGAGAGCTGCCCTGCAGCCGGCGCGGGTAGCCACGACCATCCTTCACTCCCTGGCTCCCGATACTCCAAATGCGAGCCCTGCTTCTCTCCACTTTGCCCCCTTCTCGCTCGCTCTCCGTCTCTTCTCGGGGGAGGAGGCGAGGAGGCAAAAGGGGCAGGGCTTTACCTCGAGGTAGAAGCCAACCCCACTCCTCGCCTGCTCTCTCTGGGTTTGCAGCAGCAGGGTAAGTCCCAGGACTTTCCTTTCCCTTATTGCTCTGCGTGTGTGTGTGTGTGCGCGCCCCCTCCTTCTGAGGGGGGAAAAAAAAAAGAAAAGGAAAAAAAAAAAGAATAAGAAGAAGAAAAAACCCGAAAAAAATTATCAAATAACAAGGTTTGTAGGAGGAGAGAAAAATCAAAATCAAAGCAAGAGCCCCCCAAAAGAGGGGAGGAGGGTTAAGGAGGGAGAGGGAGCCGGGGACCAAGGGAAGGCAGAGCGGAAGCACAAGCTGTTTGTGCCTGTAGGGCTGCTGTTACTGCTCGCACTGCAGCTGAGCCCTCCTTCCTGGCCAGCGCGGCGCTGCCGAGAGGAGCTCGCACCACCCTCCCGCTCACATATATATACACAGGGTGCCGGGCAGCCGGCGCACGCACGGCGCCCAGGAGAGGGAGGGAGAGACGCTCCTGCAGCAGCCACCGGCCTCGCAGCCTCCCTCCTCACGCATTCATCATCCTCCGGCAGCAGGAAACGCTGCCAGCAGCGGCGGAGGCAGCGGCAGCGGCAGCAGCCTCCCCGCCAGCGCCGAGGGGGAGGGAAACAGAAAAGCAGAAGGGAAAATCCTCTCCCTAGCGCTCCCCTCCTCTTCCTCCGGCTCCTCCCTCTTCCTCTGCGCCTGCCGGGCCTGCTCCCGAGCCGGGGCCGGGGCTCCGGGCCGCGCCGGGGCCGCTCTCCGTGGTGCTGAAGCCGGAGCCCGCAGTGTCGGGGCCGCCACGGGGCCGCTCTCCGTGGTGCTGAAGCCGCTGTCCGCAGCCCCGGGCTGCGCGCCGCGGGGCCGGTCTCCGCGGGGCTGAAGCCGCAGCCCGCAGTGTCGGGCCGCTCTCCGCGGTGCTGAAGCGGCTCTGTGCAGGGGCAGCCCCTGAGGCAAGCGGGGTGACCCCGGGCACTTCGGCCCAGGCCTTCTAGGGTTCTGCCTCCTCTGCTCCAGACACAACGAGCACCGGCTGCTCGCCACACAGGGTTGGAGAACGGGGGTAGGAAGAGACTCCTGCATAATTTATTTTGCCATCAATGAGGCAAAGAAAAATGAAAACAATTATTTCTCAGATGCTATATAGAGAAGACTGAGGAATGGAGAGAGATAATTTCTTTTGAGGTACCCCAAACCATCGATAAATTATTTTCAGCAACCAATATACATGCTGTTAACAAGTATCTGCCACTGTGCTGTGAGAATGCTGAAGTGGTGAAGACTGCAAGCAGAGGCTTTCCAAAAGGCCTGGGGAGATGAGGAGCCGCAGGGCTGCTGCTGCTTTTCAGAGGGAGCACAGAGCCCACCTTTCGGGTCCCTGAAAACTCATCGACACATAGTATGGGATACTGCAGAAGAGCCGGGGCCTAGAGGTTTGGGCACAGCACAGGACAAAACTTAAATGCCAGCCCTGGCAAAGCCTGTTTCAGTAATCCTGTACAACTGCCATAATATTCCTCTCTCTGTCTTTCCCCTGCCTTGCTTTATCCACATCAATAAGGAATATTAATACATCCATATTTTAAATGCTTTCTTAGAAGTATGCAAATGTGGGATAAAAGAAAGTGCATTATGAATGCTAAATGTTATTACACTTAGCTCTTTTTGAGATAATATATGCTTCCCCAGAGCATCTGCTATCTACTTCCTGCACCATCCAGAGCTCCCTGCCCTGCCCTCTCCAATCTGTGAGCCCACAGACACTTTTTAATGTTAAGTAATCACTAGCACAAGTAAGGTTTGGGGGAATGTGCTAAGAACCAAATACTAACCGATGCCATTGAAATAATTCAGTCTCAGCTCTTTCTGTGACTTCTTCCTTGTTAGCATCTCCTGCTCCATATCCCATCACTCTTCACAACCATACAACTGCATTTTCTATTCTTTAAATACTACAGTATATACAACAGTTCTAATACACTGAAATATATTCATGGAAAGGAGAAAAAAATGTATATGTGTAAAACGAACAGAACAAAAAGGCAAATCAGACAAGAACAAACAAAACTTAGTGAGATTTTGTGACCTTTTCAATCCTGAGTGAATTTTCTTTTCACCTGAGCATGTAGTAAAAAACTTCTGAGTAAGTTTGCAGAACCACAGCTGACTATTTTGCAAACAGAGTGTCCCCTCCTTAAGGTGCTTCCACAACAGCACCAAGATTCTTCTAACTGTGCACTATCCTCTCCATGAATTCCTTCACTGGATCAAAATCTGGCTTCTTCAAAATCTGACATTTCTTTAATTGGTGATTTCAAAAATGTTTTCAAGTGGCTCACAAGTAGACGCATGCATTTTAAAGAGTAGCTTTAAAGGGTAAGACAAGTAATCCTAAAACAGGAAGATTCAGCAGGTTGATTGATGAATATCTCTAGTGTTGACAGTAGAAAGTTTCCTTGTGGTTCAAGACTGAAGAAAAAGCACAGCTTACTGCATCTTCCCCATTCAGACTGTGATATATCCTTAAAATATTCATAAAATATTTAAAGTAGGGAACAACAACAATGAGTTTCATAAGGGTAAATGCAATTATTTTTAATATAACCACTACAGGGGCCTACAAGATCATTAACTCTGGCCAATTCTGGCATACAGAAATCACTGCAAAGATCTTTAGGCATGTTTACTCCTACCAATAAGCTAATCACTATATGTATGCTTTTATTTTCTTTTTTATTTTTTCCTGGAGATTGTTTTGAAATACTACACTGAATGATTCAACGAATCCAAGAGGAATTAACCCTTGACAAGAAAATGCTTTTCCTTTCCATTGAGACTCTCTGCTGGTTGACCTGGACATCAGCAAGACTGAACGCCCAATGCTGCAGCTAGCAGGCGCCTGCTGTGTGTGTGAGCAGGGCCCTGTACCGAGCCTCCAAACAACACAGGTCAGTCAAGACTTGCCGAAAGATGAACTCCCCGCTGAGCTACTCCCATAAGAAAAGCAAACCTTCCCTGTCTTTCAGCCCTCCCGAGCCTTAGAAGCTAAGGACGACATCTCAGTCTGTAGATGAAACCTTCCTGGGAACCAGTAAGATTCTAAAGTGTTGAAAGAATCTAGTTATTACAGTTGTACACAAATTTTATTGAGCTTAATGGAAATTATGCACATATATTGATGAATGAATAGATCCTTCTGAATTTACTAGGGCTGTCAAGCATTGTCTGCTAACTGGAATTCATTGTGGACAGAGCTATATTTACAGTATGCGAATGTCAAGAAGAAAAACACAACGTCAGAAAGCTAGAAAATGTAATTAAGAATCTCAAACTTTGGTAGGGCCAAATGGCACTCAATAAAGTGATCAGCTGAGGACCACAGAAGAAAACAAATCAAAGTGAAAAGGAAGGCAAAGCTGAAACTTCCAAAACACTTTTGAAAAGTAAAAGCCTTGCTCGTTTACCTCCATCACACACCACACCTAACAATCTCCCATTTTGTCTTTTTACCTTTTACACTGTGGTTGCCAAGGGCCCCTGGAATGTCAGGGCTCTCAAAATTACCCTTAGTGGAATTCCCATCCAAACCTCTACAACAGCAAATGGAAGCACCTCACACAGGAAAGATAAATGCAATATATTTCAACTCGTGGTCAAACAAATACCTGCCTTATAATGAAGATCTCTATTAATGAGCAGCACTTGGATTTATTAGTAACAATGTGGGGTTCTTTACCGGGACTGTCTAAACAGATTTTTCTCTGAGGAAGGACAAGGTCACATGAAGAGTGAGATCACCTGCCTATGAGAAGCTTTAAAACACCTGTAGAAAACACTTATTTTTTGAGATTTAAGGAAAGAAAGCCTTTTCTAGCCTTCCTAATGCAGCTAAGAAGGAAGAAGAGGGTACATTAGCAGAAAAGATCCATTATCTTCTCCTAGTTTCATGCAGCTAAAAATACAGCATTACAGTTTGAATTGAATGCATTTCGCCTTTGCAATCATTGTTTTGCTGTTCTGGTTTTATAAAAACAAACAAACAAGCAAAACCAGAAATGTGTATATGAGGAACTGTAGCAAAAGATGCTTCTAGTCCTTCCTTTGCATGCTTCATAGCAAAGATTTCAAAAAAGAAAAAAAAATATATTAAACTAGCCCAAAGTCCCATGTTTATAATGCTGACCCCTGGTTCCCATTCTCATAGAACTAAAGAAATTTGAAGATATTTAGAATTTTTCTGCTTCATGCCATCTTCTGGAGTATAAACCTACTCTCAATACAATATCTACCTTTTATTTAATTTGATTTGGAAAGTCTTGGTCTGTATTAATCCCTACAGCAGACATGATCATCAACACAAATTAAAAAAAAAAAAAAAAAAAGTGCCAAATATACCTCAGACATATACTGGACTTGATTCTGCACTTCATGAAAGTACAAAGTAGAAAGTTGACACTGCTAAATTCCTTCCTTATTCTCTATTATGACTAAACCCATCAGCCAACCACGTAGATCACGACCGCTCAGAACCACAACAGTTCTGCACTAATTGCCAGTCTTATTCTGAACTCATTTCCAGTTTACTACTTTTTGGAAATGGAAGAATTTGTTTGCTGGTTGCTGATCATCCAGTTGAACAGTCCAAGATAACTCCTCCAAGACAACTCCTCCAAGTTCTCTTCTACACATTCATGCCTTTCATTTTTCATTCTGAGTTTGCCTCCAAACCATATCTCAAGGGTGCTTCCTTCTCATTTAAGTACTCCTTGCTAATTTGCCAGGCAGAGGGGACAGGATTTTTTAATGCTGAAAAATAATTCTGCATTTGTATTATCCCTGACATCGATCAATGGAAAAACGTAATAACATCTGAGAGTGATTTTCTGAAAGCACACACATCTTTCTCAAGGAAGGGATTGCTTCAGGGAGCTATATGGGGTAACCTGCAGCTGCTACTCAAGCAAGCAGCCCAACTGGAAGCTCAACTGCAGCTTTTGTGTGTTCTGCACAATAAAATGTAGGGTGGGATTTTCTTGACACAGGCAGGACAAGATTAGGTCAGTAGTATCCAAATACAGCATCTGAATATAATGGAAATTAAAGGGTTTAATCAAATTTGCAACTTAGAAGATTTACTGAAAAAACATTTAAACGATTTTTAGAAGACAATTCAGTCCTTGAAAGATAGACCCCGGGACAAATATATTTTTATTTTATTTTGATGGGATGAAGAACAGAGTTTTTGAATCACTGATCTTAGAAGTTTTTTCTCTCTCTTATTCTAGTATTTCACATAGGTGCCTTCTCTTTTAGCAGTGCTACTGATGTCACTGCTATCTATAACTGATGTAATTGCTATTGTTAGTATTAAGAGCAATAAAAAATATATTTCTACATATTATTTAGGTTTTTACTAAGTGGCAAATTAATCAAATGGTATTTTCTATATCCTAATCTTGCCTTGGGTGCTTTGGGCAACCCGGGTGGAATCTTACTAATACTGAAACCACTGTGAATTTTGTTATTGACTCACGTGGGAACAAGATTTCCATCCATAGATATTTCTGTGGCACCTGAGGAAATCCTGGCCATACAAAGACGCAGGTACCAGACCTTTCGTAAGTGTATAAAACAATACGGGAACAATTAATTATTTTCCAAGCATTTACATTAAACATGTTCTGCTTATATAAACCTTATGTTCTGTATATAAACCCATGGAACAGATTTCCTTGAAAAAAATGTATTTTAAAAATTATAAGATTGTGTTGAAATAATGTTCTCTTAATTCAGTTCAGAATACATTTCACAGAAAATTCATGGATGCATGGGAAAAGACCTACACTGGAAAAAATGTATGTACCCAAAATAAATTATAGTAGTGTTATCAGAAACTATTGAAATTGTGTGTTAATCAGCTTTAAAGGAGAAATGGAAATTAATCTGGATCTATGTGGGAAAAAAGTATCCTTGCTCTAACATGTAGCCTGTGAGTTAAGTGCTAAAAAAGAGACTCTCCTCCTCGTCTCACATCATCACTTATGTCTCAACAAGGAGCCTCCATGGGGCTGGAAGGCTCTTGCAAGACGAGCACACAGTAATCCTTTGCTGAAGGCAGTGAAGGTTTCCACAGCAAAATAATGCTAGGCAAGGACTGAGGTATTTTTAGCTGCATTTTGATGCAAATCAGCAGCTGGCACCGAGGAAAAGAGCCAGCATAATTTGGCCAGCTTGCTTTCTGTAAACTGACAGTGCTCTACTCTTCACATCTTGAGAACTTCTTTGCTAAGGGTTTTTAGGAATAATTCACAACTTGCAGCTTTAAACCATTGTTTTCCTTTAAATAATTTGTGGTACCAACTATATAGCCTCATTATCTACTCAATACATATTTAACAGATTGGAAGAGGTTAGCAGAGTAATGCGCTAGAGTTACTGAAGCATTTAAGCATCTGAGTAAATATATATTTGCTTCCCTGTTATACTGTCCACATCATTCAGTCTCAATTACCACACTAATAAACCCTAGTTATCTTCATCTCCTATTACAGATAGCATATGGATACCTGACCAATAAAAGTACTTTAAAATAGTACCATTTACTTTATATTATACTATTAGGAGCGTCCAGAGTCCTCCTGAGCCATGTTATAAATCCTTTCATACAAGTGATCGAGGTAAGGCACTCTGTGTTGCAGTTAAACATGAAGCCTTACTAATTCTCCATTATAGCTACAGGGTAGGATGTCATTCTTGACTGAGGCTTCTGCGTGTTACTTGAATGTGATTACCCTTAAAAGATAAATAAATATTGTTTAGCCTGTCTACACACCTGCCAGTGGCATAATTTCATCTGTGCATCCTGTAGAGACCTGTAGAAACCTGCAGAGGGTTTTCTTCTCCTGTTGGGCTTCTAACTCGTAAAAAATACAAACTGGCAGTAAGATTGCCAACCATGCAAAGACTGGCAACTTTCGTTTTAAACTGAGGAGTTTGATGAGTTTTAGGCTAACTTTCCAAAGTCACTTGCCACAGCTAGGAGGGCATAACAAGTGCCTGGGCTTCAGGGGAGTTACTGGGCTGCGTGAGAGCTCCAGTTGAGCCTCTTGATCCCAGTGTTCAGGCCAGCCTGAGGCTCTCAGCGAAGCTCCTGTATCACATCCCTTGAAGAATGTCCCCATTTAATCAGCTCGAGACTTTCATTAGAGCCAGCAATACTCTTAAAAGTTAAACTGAAAAACTGACAATATCATTTTTTAGTGAACTTATGAGGTATGGTGATCTGAATATTCACAATTCATTTTATTGTCATATTGACATAAATTCTACACTGTAATAGTCATATCCTGCAAAAGAGGTGAATTATTCATTCCTTGTCCATAGTATTAGCCCCACTAAAGTCAGCCTGATGAGCTCTCAAGGGAAACACCTGCGCAGACGGTAGTAGTGTAGAAGAAAATCATACATGTACCTACATCATACATGCACACAGATATATTGTTCAAGCACAAAAGGTGCTCTTGACACCTAAATAGCCATTTCAAAAGCAAAGATGAAACTGAGAATTAAATTCCTTCTCTTCACAGAATTAGGAAAGAAGTTGAATAGTAGTGATAAGGGAATGAAAAACAAGCTCCAAAATGGAGGGCTGCATCTTTTTTGCTCTTCTTGCCTCTGCACCAAAAGCAAATGGGAAGCCTCGCTAGGAAACACACAGCGTGAAGAGCTCTCTGATCCTGAGTGTTGCACCTGGGTGCTGCCACCCTTACAAACAAGCAACTGCTCATCAGGTTTGAGAGTGCAGGCACTTCGGAACGACCATTTCAGCTTAATTTATAAGCAGCCCTATTCTGTTTTAGCCACTCCAGACTTTAAATTGTACACTGCAAAACAGCCAGGGTTAGGGAGCATCTAAGCAAAGATACATTTTTTTAACTCTTTTGTGCAATCCACATATAACACACTGCAGAGGAAAGGTGCAGCAGCCAGGCTTCTGGGCAACTAACAAATGCTAAAAATTCTCTATGCCAAATCTTTGCAACCACCACCACAAGGTACTCTCAATTTGCCTTCTCCTCTGATTTCCCATGAACAACTTTGCCATGAACAACATTTTCCATAAACAACTTTTGATTGCTCTAAACAAGGTAGCTTCATTGTAACAAATCCCACAGAGCAATCTCAAAGGAGAGAAGCCTGAGGGTCTGTGGGCAGGCTTTATGCCAGGGACCCCACTACTGCCTCGTGCCTCTTACCATCACCACCATCCCTTGGAGAGCACAATGTGTATGTATCACATAGACAAATAATGCTATATAGATATTTAATACATTATGTGCATATACATTAAAATACAAGTATGTGGAGAATCAAATGGCAAGCTTATTATTTGAGTGCATTGTGTAATCCTCACCCATAACACAACAAGATTGGAGGAGTCCACTCAAGAGAGATCAGCTACTTAGATTTATTTTTCAAGATAAAGTTCCTTTTCCTCTCAAGCATTACTTTTCCTCACAGTATTTATGAACACAGTAAAAGCAAGTTGAAGCCACTTTCTGAAAGGTTCAGCCACATAAAAACACCTAGTTTTCAAATCCTTTTAAGCTTTTTGAAAAATATCCTATACAAAAAAAATAGATATATTTGATAACTGACGTATTTTGGTAACAGTACTAATAGTCTAGTAGTACTCTCTTTTTTGCTATAAATGCATTGCAATAAAAAGGTGCTCAGACTACCATCTGCTACTTACTACAATGTGGCATGTAATGAATGAACAATGATTTATTCTCCACAGTATCTGAGGATTTCAAAGCATCATACAAATATTTAATTAAGCTTCCCAATGAGGCTGGTAAATATTATATCCATGTAGAGAAAAAGCAAAGAAATCTCTGCACAGGGCTCAAGGTCACCAATGCTCCAACTATTGTAAATACATCCACCGACTCTGAGACCAAAACTGAGCTTTCAGAGCCAGGTGGTCCAACTAGTGAAAGATGGAGCTCTGGTCCTACCACGGGCAAGCAAACTCCAAGTGCTACATTAGTATTTTGATGGAGATGGCAGATGGCACCAGGGAATATGTATGACTTACTTATTGGAAAAGCAGTCTAAAAGTGAAAAGCTGCAGAACCTAAGTGAAAAGTACTTTAAAAGGAATCAAAGAAACATGATGACTGTAGCTAACAAGATAATGCCTTTTATTATCCACTCAGGAAATATGATAGAGCTAGAGATGAACTAGATAAAAACTAATAGGAGAAATGTTCATAATCTACACAGAACAGTCACATTTTTGTCCCGCACTGTTCAGAAGTGATACACTGCTGTCCTTCACAACTTTCTGGATTTCCTGGAAAGGAATTGAGTGCAAAAATTTAATAGCACCACCTGCCATTTCTGAGCAGTGAAAGACCTCAAGGATCCCAATCAAACACCTTGAATTGTGTTGAAATCTATCAAGCTGTATTCATTTGTATTTATGCAAAAGACAAAGGAAGAACAGGCTATATCATTTCCGCTTTAAAAAGACCTCAAACCTCTCTGGCAAACTTTGAAAACCAAAACAAATAAATAAATAAATGAAGCAATTTAATTACAAGTGCTGCTGTGATAAAAACACCAAGTCGTACTGTGCTCGCAGCTTCACGGTGAAGCAAGGCCTCCTTGTTCTACCCACGGACATGCCTGCAAACGTGGGAGAGTTTTAGATGCAAACGAAAGGCCAAAGGGTGTTAACTGTTCTCTGCTCATTCATCTGTTCAGCTGGTGATTTAGTTGTTTGCCACTTCTCTGCCTGAAAGAGTTCACTTCTCTCTATGGAAGAGTTGTAGGCTCTGTCAGTGCTTTTCCAAAAGGCAGCCTCTGGAGAGGCTGTAAACACGGCATGATTTGCTCTCCAGGCGCACACCTGCTGAGAGGTTGCCGCAGAAAATATGACCCCGCCAGGCCTGTACATGATATATACATTATAAATGCATGATATATATGTATATAAATGATACCATCAGCTGCAGGGGATGTCATAGCCACACCTAAAAACTTCTTGCCAACTAATATCATGCAAAGCAGCGAGGGTAGATGCTGCCGCTGCCTTCAGGACGCCCGCAGCTTCCACAGACGTACCCCTAGTCATGTTTGTTTTGACACTTCACATTGAAAAACCTCTTCTTCCAAGAAAAACTGATCTTTTGTTCATTAGTTTTATGAACAACTGACCTTGGTTTTGTTTCAAATCCTGCTTGCTGTAACATCAGTTCTGCTGCTCAGCAGCCTATGGGTTTACAGCATGTAGGTGGCTGGAAAAATAGAATGGTCTCTCTCTCACACAAGCCAAGGGAGAATTCAATTGAATATAGACATCTAAGTTCAATTGTGTCATTGTAGCCTCTTTAAAGACAATAGGGAGCTAATCAATGCTGTTAGTATCATCAGGGATAACATTCATGTTAGCTAAAGTAGATATCTGCAGGAGGTCAGATGAGCCAAGCATCTCAGAAGTGCCTCCCTCCCTCCATTCTCCGGAGCAAGGGAAGCCTCAAGCACCTTGTGCAGATGAAGAAAGCTAAACCCATGCAAGAGGAAGCCCACCTTACAGGAGTGATTCTGCAGACCCTCCACAGATCCTGCTTCACCCCAGCATCCATTCACACAGGCTGTGCTGGCTCACTCGCATTGAAGACACAACCACCTGAAACTGCAGAACTGCTCTACAAGATGCTCCAAGTGTCTTCTCCTGCCTTGCGTGGCCTGAATCTGGTATTTACCAGTTCACAGCAAGTCTAAGCTTTTGTAGACAAGCAGAAACAACAATAATAGAAAAAGCATTTCAGCAAGCAGTAATGGATAGCAAGAGAGAATATTCCCATTTTAAATTAGAGAAAAGAGGGCATTTAGCCGTAAAAATAACTAGCAAACTACAGTTTTGCAACTCTTACAAGAAAGAGGGAGAGGAGCAGTTGTGTTTAAATTAACGCAACCACTGCATAGGCTAAAGTGTTCATACTGTCATGATGATGTGGTGATATTGCTAGGACTTATCCACACTACCAGATTTTTCATTGGACTAGTGACTTAGAAATCAGTGACATGAAATTAATGAACAAAAGGAAAATGAAAGCTTAGGGAGACTAAGTATCTTTCTGAAGGAGATTCTGACTTCTGCACTATAAATTAGTGGGGGGAAAAACAAAAAAGAAAAGTATTTTTAGCCTCTATTTTGTTTACCAAATTGAAACAAAATGAAAATACTTTCAAGTCTGAATTTCCTTTCAGAAACCCAAATGTTACAGCATACCCATCCACATCTCAGGTAACATATATTTCCCCTCAAGGGATTTTCCAGCCTTTCAGTTTACTTTGGAGATTAACTCTCACAGTGAAACATAAAAAAAATGGAGATACTGGGTCCTTGGCTCTGAGTGATTGCTCAACAACAAGAAATAGAGCATTTTGCTTTCCTATTGAGACCCTAAAGTCAACCCACCTCTGCTTTACTGACAGTTACAGATAAGATCAATTATCTTCTTCCCCTCCATGGATGCACCGTAATCCCTTCCTTCCTGCTCTGGTGACAGGACACACACCCTCAATCACTCCTTCCCCTCCAGCCTGCACACAAGGAGAATAACAACAGGACTGCACATACGTGGGTTAGCTCTGCTCATGGTATTTCCCAGTTCATGTGAGTGCTGGGAAATGGGCAGGATTCACATTTTCTGCCAGAGCAAAATAAAACCACATTTCCCAGTTATGCTGAGTCAGTGTTGGCTGCATAGAGAGCATCTAAGTGTGTTTGCTTTTCATATGGAGCCCACACTGCCTTTCCATGATGATGAAAGAGCTCTCTGGCTTCATGCTGAACTGGATTTGACCTATGATCCTACATAGTTTACACATTAGCTTGCTTATAATTAACTGATCTATTTTAGAATAACATTGGAAAAAACACTCAATGGTGACAACTGCTCACCCAACCCAAAGACAGCATCCTAAACAAGGCCAGGAGCTCTTTAATGGAAAGCACTCTCAGAATAGAAAAAATACCCAAATTATGGATTTCTGCTACAGCAGAAATATCAGGACAGCACACACATTTCTTCTTTGGTTACCTCTGTCTGAATATGAAGCTTGACTACTAAATAAAATATGTGCATAAGAATAACATCTGCCTTCTGAATGGACTTCTGTATGCTCCAGGCCCAGGCAAGCTCAGTGAGCTTAGTTCTCAGCAGAACCTGTACTTGCACAACGTGACACATGTTGTTAATCACAGGTGACAGCTGCAAGAAAACACAGTTCTTTCCCACATACAAAGACAAAAGTAATAACATTTTCCACTAGCATCCTTGTAGCCAAATGCTTCCTGAACAGCAAAAACAAAGCAAACAAAGC